>NC_069402.1:108549720-108787220 GCF_026875155.1 Cherax quadricarinatus
TTTACAAAAGCTACCCGATGTTATCTGCCCCAAATGACTTCGAACGGCAAAAAAGACATGCCCATGCACTCTCCCCCGGGGCCCCAAATCATGGAACTTGTGTTCATCAAGAACTGCAAGAACCCCCCTATCACGACCTTTTTTCCCCCTAGGAGAGGGAGCAGGGACAGGGGGTTTTCCCACATTTTTACAAAAAAAAACGACATACCCCACCCCAAAAAGGGGGGCAGTAAAGCAACAAAGCAAAGAACTACAGACCAATAGCACTAACATCCCTATCAAAAAAATCTTTGAAAGGTCCAAAAAAGAAAGATACCCCCCTTAAAAACCCATAAATTACAAAACCCCAGGGAACATGGGTTTAAACAGGTCCTCCTGTCTGTCTCAACATTGGACCCACGACAAGGTCCTAATGATAGAAAAAAAAAAGAACAGAGTAATATTACGACTTTGCAAACCTTCGACAAGTGTGCCCAGGGCGTAATAGCGCACAAAAGCGTGAAAAAGGAATAACGGGAAAAGTGGGTCGTGGATCAAAATTTCCCATTAACAAAACACAGGGGTTTAGTCTTTAACAGAGAAAAGTCCGGGGCGCTGGGGTTGAAAAGCTCTGTTCCACAAGGCCCAGTACCCCTCCCATCTTGTTCCCTACCTTTAATCCAAATAACAAGGATGTCAGCCACAGCACCGTGTTTTCCTTTGCAGATGACACCGAATCTGCGACAGTGTTTTTCCATTGCAGCACTAAAAGCCGGGCAGACACAACCAAATCTTTCAGTGGGTGCAGAAAAACAATATGAATTTCCCCAACGTGAGAAATTTAAAATTATAGATATGGAAAACATGGGGAAAATTTAAATTTCATCAGAGTACAAAACAAATTTGGCCCCAAAAAAAGGCGAAACACCAACGTCAAAACCTGGGAGTGATCATGTCGGGGGATCTCACCTTCAAGGACCATAACATTGTATCAATTTCCCTTGCTGAAAAAATGACAGGAGGGTAAAGAGAACCTTTCAAAATGGGAGGCCAAAACCCCTGTGACACTCTTAGGTCAAATTGTTCTATCTAGGCTGGAATATTGCTGCAAAAAACGCACCTTTCAAGGCAGGTGAAATTGCCGACCTAGAAAAAAGTACAGAGAATTTCACGGCGCGCATAAAAGGAGATAAAACACCCCAATTATTGGGGCGCTTGAGGTTCCTAAACCTGTTTCCCCAAAAGCAGGGGGGAGAGATACTGATTAATACACGTGGAAAAAACCTAGGGGACTGTACCGAACTTGCACACGAAATCCCCACACGAAAGAAAGACTTGGAGACATGCACCATCCCCCCCAAAAGAAAAACAGGGGGTCCAGCAGTTAAGAGACCATACAATAAGTGTCAGGGGCCCGAGGCTGTTCAAAGCTCCCAGCACACATAAAGGGGGGTTTCCAACAGACCCCTGGCAGTCTTCAAGCTGGCATGGAAAGCACCCAAAGTCAGTTCCGGATCAGCCGGGCTGTGGCTCGAGTTGGTTGCGTGCAGCCAGCAGCAACGCCTGGTTATCAGGCTCTGATCACCAGGAGGCCCGGTCTCAGCCCGGGGCCCCGGGGGCGTTGACCCCGGAACTCTTCCCGGGAAACTCCAGGGAAACAGTCCCTCTCAAAAAAATCTAATATTTCCAAGAAGCAGTCCCTCACTCCCCCCTGGCACTGTACCCCCTGGGAAAAGTGGGGTCTGAGGCCCCAAAAAATTCTTTCACACAGACAAGTCCTGAAGAGGGAAGTGTTATCGTCCTTAAACAGGACAGACTTAAAGAAAAAATCCTGCACTCCTAAAGATGTCGCAGTACAAACCATTCAGCACCGACTGCAAAAGGACCTGAAAATGCCTGCTCAGTGTGTCGCCAAGAAGCCCATGCTAACTGAAGACATGAAGAAGAAACAACTTCAGTTCTGCAAGAAGTACAAGGATTGGACCTCAGACCAGTGGCAGGTGGTGTTCAGTGACAAGAGTACCTTGAGGCTTATCAGGAGCAGCTCTAAGATCGTCCGTCGTCCCAGTGGTGTGTCTTGTTATGACCCGCGGTATGCCGTGAAGACAGTGAAGCACCCTGACAGTGTTATGGTCTGGGGTGCTTTTAGTGGTTATAAAGGCAGAGGTGGACTGTACTTTCTTCCTAGGAACATTACTATGAAGGGTAGTACATGTACGTAATTATATCAAGGTGTTAAGGGACCACGAGTTTGATTTTTTTATTCATGATGGTGCCCCTGCCCATAAGTCAAAAGGAGTGAAAAAGTTCCTTGAGGACAATATATCAGTGTTTTGAAGGGGCCAGGCAATTCCTCTGACCTAAATCCTATCAGAATGCCTGGCATGTGATGAAAAATGAGATAGCAAAAGTTTGCCCCACCAACATCACAGACCTAAGGAGACACTGCAGAAGCTTTGGATCAACATGGATGCCTCCTTCTTCTCCACCTTTGCCACTCAATGCCCAGGTGACTTCAGATGGTGATAAGAACATTAGTAACATGACCAAGTACTAGTTGGAAGCTAAAAAGTAAAAATAAAATACATGTATATACATTAAATTGCGTTTTTCATTTTTTTGTCCAAAAATTTTTAATGTATAGATTTTTTGTGGCCACTGTATAATTGATGGCTAAAATGTGCAGAGTAGGAGCCATCTACTTTTACCAAATTCTTTCCCATTGAGGAGGTTCTGGTCTTCCCACTGCCTACTTTAGTCAGTGGTTCTTATTAATTCATCTTTTTTCTTTCTCTTTCTTCATGTCTGTAATCTCTTCTCTTCTGCTAATATTATTTAATGTCCAGCTTACACTTCTAAAACTCCTAAATACCACAGATATACTAAGAAAGCCTTCCACATATAAATTTTGAAATTCAACACCTTGGATCCTTCCATATTTTGTTGATCAGGATCCCTCCATATTTTGTTGATCACAGTTACTTCAACCAGTCCCTGAGCCATTTTTCTCAGCTGCTTTACCTGTGAAGACTGGAAGTAGTACAGTACAGTTTTTCCATTTAATACAATATTTTCACTACAGGTGCCTCTAGGACAGTACCTGGATATGACAAGGAATATATAATTATCATGAGGTTGCTCTTGAGAATGTTGGCAAACTACTGCAAGAAGTTCTTTCCACCTGAATGAATATGTGAACACCAACAAAGGGATACATGTACACTGTACCTCGTGCTCACGTGGATACCCACCCAGGTTTGACTTTATTATCAGTAAGAAAGGTGCCTTAACATATTAATACAAAATACTTTACTATATGTATAGTTCTTTGAGGATCTGTAGATTTTGATACATTTAAATGTTCACTTGGTGGTTTATGCATTGTGTTAAATAAAATTTGAGTATGAACATTTTAGTATTGTAATGTTTTCTCAATTGTTGCAGGTTAACACTTAGATGTCTGCACACCACCAAGCCAGGATAAGTAACATGTCTGTAGAGATCAAAGCCTTGAGTTAATAGCAAACTGTTGCTCATGAAAGTAAACATATAAAACATAAACAAGATCTTCAACATGGAAAAGAAGGGAAAAGATGATGAAGCACCCAGGGATTTTAAGCCTCAAGTGAAAGACCTTTTAGCACACATGGACCCTATGATATATCTGGCAGGGACTGCTGACAATACCTCAGAAATGCTGTCATACCTTGCTGACATGGATCCTGCATTTCATAAGTTGCAGTTAGTTAAAAATTTGAGAAAAGGAATGCGGGAAGAGCTCAGTAAAGCTATAGAGGGCCATGTTGAAAATTATCTGGAGGAACAAAAAGGGAAGATGCGATCTGAGAATCCCATTGATTTCCTAGTAGAAAGGATTGAATCAGATGATGTATTTAATGATTTTGTAAAAAATGTTAGGACAAACATGGAAAATTCTGTGCAGTACATTACAAATCATTTTGATGATGAAATAGTGACAGGAATGTTTGCAAATGATGAAGATGAGAACACATATAATGTCAGTCCAAATGATTCAAATGAGTCTTCTCTAAATTCGTCATTAAATCAGTCTGGACTGTTGTTTTTGCACCCTGCACAATATCATAACATAGCCAAAAGCCTTCAAAACAAAAAAGAAATGGAAACTTTGAGTGATTCTTTAAATATTTTATTAGCAGTGACACCTGGAGAACCAGTGATGCAAGATTGTTGGCCTGAGATAAAGAAAGGATTAAGAGAATGTCTTTTGGATGATGTACCTGAAATATTTGACAAGGCTTTGAAAGTACATTGTAAACTTTTAACATCTCAAGTACATAATGCAGTAAAAGAGGCATATCTAAATCTTTTAAGTGCTGTAGCTGGTTTTTATATGTCCAAGAGGTTTCTTTCAAAAATTCCATTAAAAGGAGACAATGTTAATTTGCACTCATGTGAGAGTATCATTAGACTCTTAAAGATCTTAATTGAGTTTCAGAAGGAACTTCCACTCCTTTGGATAAGATATCCAGAAAGATTTGTTGATGACATGGTTGAAGCAACATTTAATCTTCTGGGTTTAAATCTTTCCATGAAGGATAATAAACAAATGACAGCACTGGATATGTATTGCCTAGTAGACCCTGAAGCATCATGGCTGAAAAGGTGGGTACATGGTCAGTGGGGAAGAAGTAAAACTTTTTCTGCAATGAGAAGTAATTCAATGGTTCTCTTTCACTCTGTATCAGTTTGTATTAACTACTTGGAAAATTTGGCAGAAATCTCACTGTCAGACACTAGAGATGTAATTAGTTCTAGTCTTTTAGCTCATTTAAGATTCATGCATGGTATTAACCTCATCATGTCAGTCCTTGAATTTTCTGATGGAAGGAAACTCTTTCCAGTCAATGTTCCTTCCAAGGAGGAACTGGTGACCATGCAGGGAATAATCCAAACACTGATTAGAGCACTTAACAGCAATACATCTGCATTAATAAATAAAGAAGTAAGCAGCCTCTTACAAAATTTTTGTTCTCACGATGAAATGAAGAGCTGGATCTTGTGTGATGCTGGAGTTGTGGAATTACTTCTTCAAGAAGTGAGCAGTTCTGAAAAATTTCCTGATGATAAAAAGGAGATGAAAGGAGAGTTGGAAAAAAAGATTCCAGTCAGTTATATTAAGGCAGTTCTTGTTATTCTGGACACCATTTTATCAACTAATAATGGACAAAAGTACATATTACTTGGAAGAAAAAGGAAATCTAGTTCTAAATCAGGGTTGTCTGGGATTATTAACAGCCCAGCACATGAAGTGATGAGTTTGGTCTTACGACTATTGAGAAATAAGCAAACAAGTTCAGACATGAAGAGACTTGCCATCAGTGTGTGCTGTAACTTACTTGCCTCACCAGTAGGTATACACATGTGTGCTCAACATCCTCTCATAGAAAGTGTAATTGAACATCTGAAGAATAAAAGTAAGTCAGTGTCAACAGAAAGAAAATTGGAAGAAATTGAATCAAGAGCAAGTATGTCGCTTCATCTTAGTGTTCCTCAGTCACTTCCTCTGTTGACCACACTGCTGCTCTCATATAAAGGATTCTTTCTCCTGGCAAGAGAGGGTGTCTTACCTTTGGCACTTACACAGGTCTTACCAGAGATGGCCAGAAAGGGCACCTTAAATGCCAAAATTCTTGCCAGTGTTTGCTGTTCACCTGAAGGTATGCAAATTAAGTTATTCACAGAGGAAGAAGGTATGCTAAAAACAAATAGTATCAGCTGTAGCTTAACTTTAACTGTGAATTATAATAACATGCATTCTTTTGGGTTACTTTTTGAAAGCTCACACTGTTCTTTATATTTATTAAAAAAAAGTCACCTTAATTGTTTTTGTAATGAAGTCAATACCTAAGTACAATACAGTGGACCCCTGGTTATCGGCCGTAATCCATTTCAGAAGGTTGGCCGATAACTGAAATGGCCGAAAACCGAATTAATATTTCCCATAAGAATTAATGGAAATACAATTAATCCGTTCCAGATGAACATATTCACAAAAAAAAAAAAAAAATTTTAACAATTATGTAAGTATTACATACCTTTATTGAAGGCTAATGCTGGCTTCTGGAAGATAGGGAAAAGGAAAGAGGGAGGAGTTAGTGATTGGAAGGGATATCCCCCGCCATAAAGACTAGGTAGCAAAGCCTTCTCTGGGGTTACTTCCTTTCTTTGTCTTTTAATGCCACTAGGACCAGCTTGAGAGTCACTGGACCCCTGTCTCACAAAATAACTGTCCAGAGTGCTCTGTTTCTGGCGTCTCTTTAAGATTTCCTTGAAGTGGGACAGGGTTTTGTCACTAAACATGTTGCAGATATGGCTTGTTTCAGCTTTGTCAGGGTGGTGTTTCTCTACAAAAGCTTGCACCCTGGTCCACATTGCACACACCTCTTTAATCTCTGAAGAACATACCTCCTTCACTCCCTCTTCTTCCTCCTCTGAAGCAAGTTCCTCAGCTGCAATCTGTTGCTGTTCAAGTTGAAGCTCTTGCAGCTCTTCAGTGGTTAGCTCTTCCCTGTGGTCCTCCACCAACTCTTCCACATCCTTGCCACTCACCTCCATCCCCAGGGACTTCCCGTGCCACAATAGAGTCCACAATAGGGTCAGCCTCAAACCCTTCAAAATCCCTCTCTTGGACACAATCTGGCCACAGTTTTCTCCAAGCAGAGTTCAAAGTCCTGGAAGTCACTCCCTCCCAAGCCTTACCAATAAGGCTTATGTAATGGAGGATAGTGAAGTGATTCCTCCAGAACTCTCTTAGGGTCAGCCAAGTGTCCGAGGTCACTTCAAAGCACTTTTGAAACACTGCTTTTGTGTAGAGTTTTTTGAAGTTAGAAATGACCTGCTGGTCCATGGACTGGAGGAGAGGATTGGTGTTAGGAGGCAAATCTGGAGGATGTGCAGGAGTATTGTCCAGTAACAGGAGGCACTTGAGTGGCAATCTCTTTTCCAGGAGGTATTTTTCACACTTGGGCCAAACACATCATTAACCCACTCTTTGAAAATTTGCCTTGTGACCCATGCCTTATGATTAGCTTTCCACATCACACACAGTCTATTCTTCATGACATTGCTTTTTTCGAAAACTCTGGGATTTTCTGAGTGATACACGAGTAAAGGCTTCACTTTGAAATCCCCACTTGCATTACCACAAAACAAAAGAGTAAGCCTGTCTTTCATAGGCTTGTGTCCTGGCAGTGCCTTTTCCTCCGGGGTAATGTAGGTCCTGTTTGGCATTTTCTTCCAAAACAGGCCTGTTTCGTCACAATTGAACACTTGTTGGGGTTTGAATCCTTCAGCCTCTATGTACCCCTTTGTGGCATGCAAAGAGTACGTAACCTTTATTCGGCGCATGTACACACCCTCATTTACAGATCTCTCCCAGTCAGCGAACCAGGTGCTAAGGGTTAACGATGGGGCCCCATCGTTCAATCAGTACCCAGGTTCCAGCCAATGAGAAGATGGTTTTGGCAATCGCAGAGGTGTTGTGGGTACCACACACCTGTCTGCCCTTGTCATTCTCATTCTAGAGCTGGTTGAAGCACGGTCTGCTCTCTAGTGGCTTCTATTCTGCCTTGCTTACCGTGGAGTGCACTAATACCTATTGTTGTACGTAGTGTATATAGTGTACATAATTCTGTTCTTACTTGGTGAAGGATAATATAAGTCAAAAGTTTTTCTGCTGTGTTTATTTTGCTCCCTTTACACCCAGGATAACAGGCCTTGGGACTCCTGGGCTGTAATACCCTGGAATTCCTGCATGAATTTTTCAGCTGCACATTTGTCAGAACTTGCAGCCTCACCATGCCTTACAACACTGTGTATGCCACTACGCTTCTTAAATCTATCAAACCATCCTTTGCTGGCCATAAATTCACAAACTGCAGCACTTGTTCCAGGCATTTTCTTTGCAAGATCCTCATGCAACTGCCTTGCCTTCTCACAAATAATAGACTCCACAACACTGTCTCCCACTAATTCTTTTTCTTTAATCCACAATAATAATAACTTTTCCATCTCTTCTATTATTGGTGGCCTTTGTTTAGTTAGAAAAGTTACTCCTTTTGCAACATTAGTGTCTTTGATTTGTTCTTTCTTTGCCAGGATGGATGTAATTGTTGATTTATTCTTGCTGTACATCCTGGCAAGTTCCACCACCTTCATACCACTCTCAAACTTTTCTATCACTTCACGCTTAAATTCCATGGTGTTTCTCACTTTCTTTACCACAGGAACTTTCTTTGGAGCCATGGTTACTTATTTCACAGTTGCACTGCAAAAAAAAAAACCACTTAAAACAATGGAAAATAAGCAAAATATTTGGATGTATGAGCAGAAGCCTCCTCAGCCACTGAGAGACAAAGCCAAACTGACGCGCAAGCAGCCCCAGCCGGTGGATGGACGTGTCCCAAATGGCCGATCACTGAATTAACGGCCGATAACCGGACGCCAAAAAACTGGCCGATAACTGAGTTGGCCGATAACAGAACCGGCCGATAACCGGGGCTCCACTCTATTACCAATTGCCATGTTTACAAGTGTACTTCTACAGGATGTTCGGTTGTTGCCAGTTTAAAAGTCTTGCAGCCATTCTGGGACATTCTTTGCCATGTAGCAAAGGGGCAGGAGCTGATGCAGCAGCCTCCTACAGAAGAGGAGAAGGAAGAAGCCATAGAAGCAGCAGAAGCACCTCTCCTGGCATTAACAGCAACATATCAAGGTAGCATAACCAGTATTTTGTAATTAGAATGTTCATATGAATAAATATATTAAAACCTCTTGAAGAACAAAAACACACAATACCATGACTGGAACAATACATGAATAACCCGCACATAGGAGAGAGAAGCTTATGATGATGTTTCAGTCCGACTTGTGTATTAAACCTCTTGAATCTAAAAATGCTTGGAGCTAGGGTAATCTGGATTAATAGTTTTTTCTGTGGTAGATGGAGGTAATGCCACCTGATCAACACACCTACTCAGCAATCTTGGGCTTATCTTGTTCAACCCCCCTTACCCTTTTATATGTCAGGGATTTAACCCTTTGACTGTCGCAAGCCCCTTTCTGAAACTGTCATTCTATGTCGATAAATTTTTGGAAAAAAATAAATTATTTTTTATTATGAAATGATAGAGAATCTTTTCCCGATGGTAATGACACCAAAAGTACGAAATTTGGTCGAAAACTCACGGAATTACACTCCCGCAAAGTTAGGAGTCTCGGCGACATATACGCATCGGCGATTTCGCCGACTTTGAGCCCTGTTTTTGGCCAATTCCATTGTTCCAGTTGACAAACTCATGACTATTTCTTTAGAACTCCATTTTTACTATCTGTTGAGTACAAGAAACAGCCCATTTACCGATTTGAACTACTCAATAAAGTGGTCAGAAATTGGCAATTTGGCCAATTTCACGCAAATTAAAAAAGATGCCAATTTCAAAATAGGGTCCAGAATAAACACTGTAGACATTCTTGGCACTAAAATAACATATCCTCTGTTCATTAGTCATGTTTCTAGGCCCCTCTTATATTACTATTGCTTTCTATTTTTATTTTTTATTCATACAAAAAATACAAAATTTACTGTTATGCAGACTACTGCATTACTGTAAAAATGGTATAAATAATATCAGTGCACTAGTGAAAAAATATTAGACTCTCCAGTTGAAGTGTATTGGACGTGTGGTGTGATTTGCTTACTCCTGAACATTGGTAAAAATCGAACATTTCTGCTTTTTTGAGCTCAATTTCAAGGTCATTTTCATTGTGAAAGTAATCAAAATCGTACTCTATTTCTGTAATACGTTTTCCATTTTATCACCTGAGACCATGAAAACGAGAATACAACAATAAATACTATGCGAAAATACACCTCAAATTCGACGTTTTAATCCAAAAAAAACGCTCAAGTTTTTTTTCTCATTATGCACTGCCTGCTGCAGGATTTTTTTTATGTGGTGCACACTGATCACACAGACCCATTCTCTCACATGTGGGCCTACCAGCTTTCTCCCGCTTGATTTGAAGCCGCTAGAATTTATGTGTATAAATACGTCAGAAACAGTGATGCGTAAGACATAAATATACGACCAAAACAGTCAAAGGGTTAAGAACATATTCCTCCTCTTTATGTCATTTTTGACAATTTTGA
This sequence comes from Cherax quadricarinatus, assembly GCF_026875155.1. Taxonomy (NCBI): domain Eukaryota; kingdom Metazoa; phylum Arthropoda; class Malacostraca; order Decapoda; family Parastacidae; genus Cherax; species Cherax quadricarinatus. Next base: position 108,559,892 of record NC_069402.1, read on the forward strand.
TAGTGTTTGCAGCTATATAAAGAGGCTGACCACCATGGTCTGAGATTTAATTCTTGGTAGAAAAATTATTTGCAAATAGCTCAGTCTTTTCTTGACTATTTTAGCAACATTCCAATCTTGGTGTAAATAATCACAATATGATAACAGTTGGTGAGAAAGACACAAATGCAGAGGAATCCTTTATTTGTATAATGTTTCACCCAGCTGAACTTTTCTAGTACATATCAGATATGAGAGACAACGGCTTATGTAGTCCTTAGGGAGTGGTCATGTGGAGTGTCATGGACTTAGGTATAAATAAAACTATTTGATCTTGGATTTGTGAACTGCGGAGGCCTACTAGCCCCTGCTTAGCTTACTGTGTTTTAGTACAATAATCACTATGGTAGCAGATATGTAGAGATGCTCCTAGTCGATGTGCTCCAGAACTGTCTTTTCACTGGTTGAATTAATTTAGGACTTAATGGAAAAAGTCTGTTATATCCAGAATTGTCCATTATTGTTATGAGCATGGATAAACAAACAAATTTGGATTTAATGGCTTTAATGGACACCCTGTCCTCCTATTGGGCTTTTCCTGGTAAGAGACGACTAATGCAAACCCAACTCTATAATGCACATGTATCTTCTTAGAAAATAATTGTTCTCTTATATTATTTTCTCTGTGAAAATTTAAGATTATTGGGTAAAAGAGATCTAGGAGGGTCAGCCTATACATGAGTACTCATATTTATGCATGATTATTCTAGTTAGTTTTTGTAGTTTAAACTTAACCTACTCCCATCACTAATCTGATCAGCTTATTCTTTGGCCTATTCATACATCTCATTATGATAAGAGGTTTCTTTAAGACTTAGGAGATTTACCACTTCCTTCCTTATACACAGGAACACAACTTATCTTCAGTGAACAAGGTTTACTAACACCTATATCTGAGTCCCTCTACTCTACCAGTGAAATGTTAACACAAATGCACACCATTGCTTTAAGACTCCTGGGATCTGCCACATCTGTCCTTGACTCTGTAGCATTCCTCCAAGCTTCCTTCGGTTATCAGGTATTGTTCCACAAAAAAAGCTTTTCTGCATCATGTGTATTACTCTCTTAATTTTTTCATTCATATTTGGTTTTAGTATTTTTACCGTGCAAGTCACTTCGAAATTAAAACCTGAATGGTGCATGCAGAACCATTTCTAAATATTTTTGACTGTTTATCTTTATACAGTTTCAGGTGTTAAAAATTTAGCAGTCCTGAAGCTCACATTTACCAGATAAGACCTTGCTAACTGAATTAACAAGTTTAGTACAGTGCTATATTGTGCCCTATATATGAGATGCAGCAACAAGTAATACTAAAAGACTTTTAATAGGGAAGTGTGAAATGAGTAGTGCAGTACCCTTTATTGACTCGAATATTCCATGCGTAATGTTTAAGGAGGAGCTGCTTGCACAACAACACCACCTGAGATGTGGAGAAGGGGATTCTGTCATTGTCGATGAAAACTCCATTCTTCGGAATCACATATTAGTGAAATCTTACCTGATGGGTGGTGGCAGTGAGAGATGGCTTCCTCCTCTTGCTGTTGAAGAGATGTCTACACCAAGCATAGTAAGCTTTCTCTTACCTCTTTCTCTTTTTTTTTATTCACAAGAAAGCTTTAAACCTGTATGAGATATACAGTTCCAGGAACCCAGCATTAATCATTATGAAATATTGATTGGTGATCAGTTTTGCTTTCATATTTAATGCATTTAACTAATAGCTGAAGCTGGTGACCAGTTCTTGATAGGTTAACAAAATTTCAACCTGATGCTGGGTCACCTTAAAGTGGTGGTGGGGTTTGTGGTTTATGGCTAGTGGTAGGGGGCTTCTTCTCTGGGAGGGGGTGCCACTCTCACTGCAGGGTGCTTGCTTGACTTAGAACAATCTCTTTCAACATAAATGGTTGAGATATTTCCCCTTTTGTCTAAATTTGCTCATGCTCCTGGCCGATGACATGGATTGCGGAATGTGGAAAATAAATATTTAACCCTTTCAGGGTTGCCAGGCCCTCTCCAAGACTTGTTCTCAAGGTCGCCCAAATTTCAAAAAAAAAAAATATATATATTTTCTTATGAAAATATAGAGAATCTTTTCCCGATCATAATGACACCAAAAGTATGAAATTTGATGGAAAACTTACAGAATTATGCTCTCGCGAAGTTAGCGGTCTCGATGATGTTTACACATCGTGATTTTGCCCACTTTGAGCTCCATTTTCGGCCAATTCCAGTGTACTAGTCGACAAAAATCATAACTATTTCGCTAGAACTCCATTTTTTCTATCGAATGAGTACAAGAAACCACCCATTTACCGATTTCAACTATCCAATAAAGTGGTCAGAATTTAGCAATTTTGCCAATTTCACACAAACTTCAAAAGATGCCAATTTCTGAATAGGGTCCAGAATAAACAAAGACATTCTTGGCACTAAAATAACAAGTTCTCTGTTTGTCAGTCACATCCCCAGGCCCCTCTTATATTTCTTTGGCTTTCCACTTTGAATTTTTATTCTTACAAAAAATATAAGATTTACTGTTATGCAGACTACTGCATTAGTGTAGAAATGGTATAAATAATATTGGCACACTTGTGAAAGAATATTAGACTCACCAGTTGATGTGTATTGGATGCTTGGCATGATTCGTTTACTTTTGAACTTTGGTAAAAATCGAACATTTCTGCTACTTTGAGCTCAATTTCAAGGTGCTTTTCATTGTAAAACCAGTCAAAATCATCTCAATTTCTGTAATATGTCTTCCATTCTATAAAATGAGACCAGGAAAACTAGAATACAACAATAAATACCATACAAAAATGCAGTGCAAAGTCGCTGCTTTAATCCAAAACACGGTCAAAGTTTTTTTTCTCATTACGCACTGTGTGCTGCAGGATTTTTTTTATACTGTGCACACTGACCACATAGACCCATTCTTTCATATGTAGGCCTACCAGCTTTCTCTCGCTAGATTTGAGGGCGCTAGAATTTAGGTGTACTAGTACATTAAAAACCCTGGGCCAAAACCCTGAAAGGGTAAAAAGTTTTACTTGTTTTGTGAGTATAATTTATGTAATATAATTGTCATTTGGTCATGACAGCAATGTATATTGATAGTAAATTTGTTATATAATGTTAGAAACAGAATATAGTTAAAGCATTGAACAACCAAAAGATTCTAGTGTTTAGTAAACACATTGCAGTAACATTACCATAGAATTCTTGTTGAGATTCATGAATATTACAATTTTGCAGCCTCCGCTCTTCACTCATTATCCACCGCCAAGGGATTATATTCCTGAAAAGCCTATCCGGTCCATGCACAAAAAACAGAATGAAGTGTGGAGATTTCTCACAGATACTCGCCACGGTCTTCATGATGTAGGTTGGCTCAATCACTGTCGTAAGGCTGTCCGTGCCGTCCTTTTGTCTGGAGAGCATATCAAGGTTAGTCCTGTGTGCTATATAACTGAAGTTTATTTATTTTATGTTACCAGTGTAAATTTCATGAATTTTTTCTTCATAGCTTGGACTCATGGCCTTCCTTGATTAACAGTACTTCAATTTAATTTATTTTTGTTTTATTTAGGTAGAGATACACCTACCATCCGACTTATGACCGAGTTCGGTTCCGAGAAACCGGTCGTAAGTCGAACTTTACTACTGAATATCAACAAAACATTTTTGTAATGGCTTTATTTTATTGTTTTATTTTGGTATTTCATGTTTTACTTTACTTTTTATGTTGTTAGTACTGTATTTTATACTGTAAGGTTTAGGATAAACACTGTACAACACAAATAGTTGTTTATTTCCCAGAAATTTGGCATAAAAAACACGGTCGTAAGTCGAGTGGTCGTAAGTCAAGCAGGTCGTAAGTCGGATGGTAGGTGTATTTTGTGATAAATGGTTTGAAAAACCACTATGTATTTTGTGATAAATGGTTTGAAAAACCATCAGTCTTGTAGAATGTACATTCTACAAGATTGATGGACTGAACACATCGACTCCAGGCTGAGGGACTGATTACCTCAAACTCCTCCTCTCCTTACACCTTCTGCTTTGTATTGGACTGATGAAGCCACTGTTTGGCGAAACGTTTCCTGAATAAAGATTCCCATATGTTGCATAAGTGTCTCAATCTTCAGAGATATTTTGTGTTGTATTTGGGTGCACTATAATAATATTATTATTTTTATTATCTTGATCTACAATTTACTAAGAAAATGACCAAGGAAATGCTGTTGTATGTCATAGTGGTCATGTTTTAACATGGCTTTACAAATAACTATACATAATCTAATCTTTAGTAAATTACTTTACTTGACTGTTGTTGTGTATGTTCATGAAATATCCATGAGTTAACAAGGAAATTTAATATTTCTGCTGTGGGATCATGGGGAGTTCACATTAGATTATTATTATTGCATAATTTTGTGTGAAGGAGACACTAAACCCATAGGGGTCATACAGCACTTGAGGAATAGGAGGCAATCAGGTTTCATCCAAAGATGATGAGATGTACTATGTACCACAATCAGCCCTACTCACACTATACTATTCATTCATCTGTCCCTACTCACGTATGCTGTTTGTGCCTGGGGATCAACAGCAGCAACCCACCTAAAGCCAATAATAACCCAGTAAAAAGCTGCAGTAAGAATTATCAAGCAATCCAATGCTAGACAACACCCCCCCCCCCCCAATCTTCAAAGACCTAAACTTACTCACTGTACAAAACATTGACATCTACTACTGTGCTACCTACATTTACAAAACCATAAGTTCTAATATTAACCCTGAACTAAAACACCTTCTTGATAGTTGCAACAGGACCTGTAGACATGATACCAGACACAAAAATCTCTGACATTCCTTGTGTCTTGCTAAATCTCTACAAAAACTCAGTGTACATAAAAGGGCCTAAAATCTGGGACTCCCTCCCCAAAAACTTTAGAACTGCAGATTCAACCACCATTTTCAAAACTACCATTAGAAAACTTCTTATCTCCCTAGCACACTCCATCATCAGCTAACTATGTGAAAATAACCTATTCTCTTTTTTGTATCATGAACACATCCAGAACAAAATAGGCTTACTCTCATTATCTGTAATTCCCCTAATTTACACTTACACTCACCCAAATGACTGTAAACATAAAATTCATAATGTAACTGTTGCCTAATAACTCTTGTGTTAGTCCTAAGTTTGCCTGAAATACTCTCCCTATATAGGAGCTTTTATAGAAACAGTGTATCATGCAGAGATAAAACCATTCCCAGTGCTAAATTTACTAATTATAATATTGTTATATGTTTTGTACTACCTCACTGTTATCAATCTAATTAATGTTAATCACTTCAGTTACCTAACTTTAATTTTTTTTTTTTTCAACAAGTCGGCCGTCTCCCACCAAGGCAGGGTGACCCAAAAAAGAAAGAAAATCCCTAAAAAGAAAATACTTCATCATCATTCAACACATTCACCACACTCACACATAATCACTGTTTTTGCAGAGGTGCTCAGAATACAACAGTTTTGAAGCATACACATATAAAGACACACAACATATCCCTCCAAACAGCCAATATCCAAAACCCCTCCTTTAAAGTGCAGGCATTGTACTTTCCATTTCCAGGACTCAAGCCCGACTGTATGAAAATAGCCGGTTTCCCTGAATCCCTTCACTAAATATTACCCTGCTCATACTCCAACAGAAAAGATTCTTATTCCACTTCCCCATGGATATAAAAGGAAAAGTAATAAGACCAAGAACTATTAAGATAAAATCAAAGAAAACTCAGATGAGTGTGTATAAATAAATGTGTACATGTATGTGTAGTGTGACCCAAGTGTAAGTAGAAGTAGCAAGACATACCTGTAATCTTGCATATTTATGAGATAGACAAAAGACATCAGCAATCCTACCATCATGTAAAACAATTACAGGCTTTCGTTTTACACTCACTTGGCAGGACGGTAGTACCTCCCTGGGTGGTTGCTGTCTACCAACCTAATTAAAGTGTACTGCTCAATAACCTGTGTCAATATAGAGTAAGAATTAGGATTTTTTTTTTAAGCAAGTCAGCCGTCTACCACCGAAGCAAGGTAACCCAAAAAGAAAGAAAATCCCCAAAAAAGAAAATACTTTCATCATCATTCAACACTTTCACCTCACTCATACATAATCACTGTCTTTGCAGAGGCGCCCAGATACAACAATTTAGAAGCATATATAAAGATATATAACATATCCCTCCAAACTGCCAGTATCCCAAACCCTCCTATAAAGTGCAGGCGTTGTACTTCCCATTTCCAGTACTCAAGTCTGGCTATATAAAAATAACTGGTTTCCCTGAAACCCTTCACTAAATATTACCCTGCTAACACTCCAACAGCTCGCCAGGTCTCAAAAACCATTCGTCTACATTCACTCCCATCTTACACGCTCACGCATGCTTGCTGGAAGTCCAATCCCTTCACCCACAAAACCTCCTTTACCCCCTCCCTCCAACCTTTTCAAGGACAACTCCTACCCCGCTTTCCTTCCCCTACAGATTTATATGCTCTCCATGTCATTCTACTTTGATCCATTCTCTCTAAATGACCAAACCACCTCAACAACCCCTCTTCAACCCTCTGACTAATACTTTTATTAACTCCACACCTTCTCCTAATTTCCACACTCCAAATACTCTGCATAATATTTACACCACACATTGCCCTTAGACAGGACATCTCTACTGCCTCCAACCGCCTCCTCGCTGCAGCATTTACAACCCAAGCTTCACACCCATATAAGAATGTTGGTACCACTATACTTTTATACATTCCCTTCTTTGCCTCCATAGATAATGTTTTTTGTCTCCACATATACCTTAATGCACCACTCACCCTTTTTTCTTCATCAATTCTATGGTTAACCTCATCCTTCATAAACCCATCCGCTGACACGTCAACTCCCAAATATCTGAAAACATTCACTTCTTCCATACTCCCTCTCTCCAATGTGATATCCAGTTTCTCTTTATCTATATCATTTGATACCCTCATCACTTTACTCTTATCTATGTTCACATTCAATTTTCTATCTTTACATGTCCTCCCAAACTCGTCCACTAACCTTTGCAACTTTTCTTTAGAATCTCCCATAAGCACAGTATCATCAGCAAAAAGTATCTGTGTCAACTCCCATTTTGTACTTGATTCCCCATAATTTTATCCCACCCCTCTCCCCAATACCCTAGCATTTACCTCCCTCACAACCCCATCTATAAATATATTAAACAACCATGGTGACATTACACATCCCTGTCTAAGACCTACTTTTACCGGGAAGTAGTCTCCCTCTCTTCTACACACCCTAACCTGAGCCTCGCTATCCTCATAAAAACTCTTTACAGCATTTAGTAACTTAATACTTATTCCATACACTTGCAACATCTGCCACATTGCTCCTCTATCCACTCTATCATATGCCTTTTCTAAATCCATAAATGCAATAAAAACTTCCCTACCTTTATCTAAATACTGTTCACATATATGCTTCAATGTAAACACTTGATCTACACATCCCCTACCCACTCTAAAGCCTCCTTGCTCATCTGCAATCCTACTCTCTGTCTTACCTCTAATTTTCTCAATACTAACCCTACCGTACACTTTTCCTGGTATACTTAGTAAATTTATTTCCCTGTAATTTTTACAGTCTCTTCTGTCCCCCTTCCCTTTATATAAAGGAACTATACATGCTCTCTGCCAATCCCTAGGTACCTTACTCTCTTTCATACATTTTTTTTTTTTTTTTTTTCAACAAGTTGGTCGTCTCCCACTGAGGCAGGGTGACCCAAAAAAGAAAGAAAATCCCCAAAAAGAAAATACTTTCATCATCATTCAACACTTTCACCACACTCACACATTATCACTGCTTTTGCAGAGGTGCTCAGAATACAACAGTTTAGAAGCATATACGTATAAAGATACACAACATATCCCTCCAAACTGTAAATATCCAAAACCCCTCCTTTAAAGTGCAGGCATTGTACTTCCCATTTCCAGGACTCAAGTCCGACTATAAGAAAATAACCGGTTTCCCTGAATCCCTTCACTAAATATTACCCTGCTCACACTCCAACAGATCGTCAGGTCCCAAGTATCATTCGTCTCCATTCACTCCTATCTAACACGCTCATGCACGCTTGCTGGAAGTCCAATCCCCTCGCCCACAAAACCTCCTTTACCCCCTCTTTCCAACCCTTTCGAGGACGACCCCTACCCCTCTTTCCTTCCCCTATAGATTTATATGCTTTCCATGTCATTCTACTTTGATCCATTCTCTCTAAATGACCAAACCACCTCAACAACCCCTCTTCTGCCCTCTGACTAATGCTTTATTAACTCCACACCTTCTCCTAATTTCCACACTCCGAATTTTCTGCATAATATTTACACCACACATTGCCCTTAGACAGGACATCTCCACTGCCTCCAACCATCTCCTCGCTGCTGCATTTACCACCCAAGCTTCACATCCATATAAGAGTGTTGGTACTACTATACTTTCATACATTCCCTTCTTTGCCTCCATAGATAACGTTTTTTGACTCCACATATACCTCAACGCACCACTCACCTTTTTTCCCTCATCAATTCTATGATTAACCTCATCCTTCATAAATCCATCCGCCGACACGTCAACTCCCAAGTATCTGAAAACATTCACTTCTTCCATACTCCTCCTCCCCAATTTGATATCCAATTTTTCTTTATCTAAATCATTTAATACCCTCATCACCTTACTCTTTTCTATGTTCACTTTAAACTTTCTACCTTTACACACATTCTCAAACTCTCCACAACCTTTGAAATTTTTTCTTTAGAATCTCCCATAACACAGTAAACATCAGCAAAAAATAAAGTGTCAATTCCCCTTTTGAATTTTATTTCCCCCTAATTTTAAACCCACCCCTCTCCCCCAACACCCAGCATTTACTTCTTTTATAACCCCCTCTATAAAAATATTTAAAAAACCCTGGAAAATTCCATCCCCCCTTTTAAGACCTACTTTTACCAGGGAATATTCCCCTCTCTTCACACACCCTAAACCTGAGCCTCACATCCTCATAAAAGCTTTTTACACATTTTAGTAACTTACCACCATTCCAAAAACTGCAAATCTGCCACTTGCTCCCTACCCACTCATCATAGCCTTTTCTAAACCAAAAATGCAATAAAAACTCCCTACCTTTATCTAAATACTTTTCACATTCTTCAATGTAAACACTTGATCTACACTCCCCTACCCACTCTGAAGCCCCTTGCTCATCCCGAATTCACATTCTGTTTTACCTCAAAATCTTTCAATTAAATCAAACCGATACTTTTCCTGGATCTCAGTAAACTTATTCCTCAAATTTTTTTTTAAAATCCTTTTGTCCCCTTTCCCTTTTATAAAAGGGACATAAGCTCCCGCCAATCCCAGGTACCTTCCCCCTTTCAAAATTTTTATTAAAACAAAATACCAACCACTCCAACATATCCCCCCCTGCTTTTAACATTTCTTCATGACCCCATAGTTCCATGTTTTCCCCCCCTTTCATTCTACGAATGCCTCACACCCCCCACACTTACATTCTGCTCTTCTTCACTCCTAAAAGATGGTATACCTCCCTGGCCAGTGCATGAAATTACCGCCTCCCTTTCTTTCCTCAACATTTAAAAGTTCCTCAAAATATTCTCGCCATCTACCTAATACCTCCCTCTCCCCATCTACTAACTCCCCTACTCTGTTTTTAATGGACAAATCCATACTTTCCCTAGGCTTTCTTAACTTGTTTAACTCACTCCAAATTTTTTCTTATTTTCATTAAAATTTCTTGACAGTGCCTCTCCCACTCTTTCATCTGCTCTCCTTTTGCACTCTCTCACCACTCTCTTCACCTTTCTTTTACTCTCCATATAGTCTGCTCTTCTTATAACACTTTTGCTTTGTAAAAACCTCATAAGCTACCTTTTTCTCTTTTATCACACCCTTTATTTCATCATTCCACCAATCACTCCTCTTTACTCCTGCACCCATCCTCCTATAACCACAAATTTTTGTTCCACATTCTAATACTGTATTTTTAAAACTATTCCAACCCTCTTCAACCTCCCGCACTACTAATATTTGCACTAGCCCACCGTTCTACCAATAGTTGCTTATATCTCACCCTAACTTCCTCCTCCCTTAGTTTATACACTTTCACCTCTCTCTTACTTGCTGTTGCCATTTTCCTTTCGTCCCATCTACCTCTTACTCTAACTGTAGCTACGACTAAATAATGATCTGATATGTAAGTTGCCCCTCTATAAACATGTACACCCTGAAGCCTACCTTTTATCCACCAATACATACTCTAACAAACTACTTTCATTACGTGCTATATCATACCTTGTATGCTTATTTATCCTCTTTTTCATAAAATATGAATTATTACCAAACCTCTTTCTGCACATAGCTCAATTAAAGGCTCCCCATTTTCATTTACCCCTGGCACCCCAAATTTACCTACTACTCCCTCCACAACATTTTTACCCACTTTAGCATTGAGATCCCCAACCACAAGTACTCTCTCACTAGGTTCAAAATTCCCCATGCACTCACTCAACATTTCCCAAAATCTCTCTCTCTCCCCTCTACACTTCTCTCTTCTCCAGGTGCATAAATGCTTACTATAACCCACTTTTCATCTCCAATCCTTATTTTACTCCACATAATCCTTGAATATATACACTTATATTCCTTCTTTTCCTGCCATAACTTATCCTCAACATTATTGCTACTCCTTCTTTAGCTCTAACTCTGTTTGAAACCCTTGACCTAATCCCATTTATTTCTCCCCATTGAAACTCTCGCACCCCCTTCAGCTTTGTTTCACTTAAAGCCAGGACATCTAGCTTCTTCTCATTCATAACATCCACAGTCATCTCTTACTTATCATTCACACAACATCCACGCACATTCAAACATCCCACTTAGATGGTTTTCTTCTTTTTCTTTTTAGTAGGCTATACGGGAAAAAGGGTTACTAGCCCATTGTTCCTGGCATTTTAGTTGACTTTTACAACATGCATGGCTTACTGAGGAAAGATTCTTATTCCACTTCCCCCTGGATATAAAAGGAAAAGCAATAAGAACAAGAACTATTAAGACAAAATCAAAGAAAACTCAGATGAGTGTGTATACATAAACGTGTATATGTATGTGTAGTGTGACCTAAGTGTACCTGAAATCTTGCATGTTTATGAGACAGAAAAAAGACACGAGCAATCCTACCATCATGTAAAACAAATACAGGCTTCCTGTTTACACTCACTGGGCAGGATGGTAATACCTCCCTGGGTGGTTACTGTCTGCCAACCTGCTACCTACTAATTAGTCTGCCCAAAATGCCTTGGCATGCTAATGGCCTTCTTTGTAATTAATATTTCATAATATGTAAACCACATATTGTGAACTTTGCAAGGAAATAAATATTTTCATTTATTGGGAAGATAAGTTAAGTTCCTTTGATCACTGACATCAAAGATAGGTTAAGTTCCTTTGATCACTGACATCAAAGATAGGTTAAGTTCCTTTGATCACTGACATCAAAGATAGGTTAAGTTCCTTTGATCACTGACATCAAAGATAGGTTAAGTTCCTTTGATCACTGACATCAAAGATAGGTTAAGTTCCTTTGATCACTGACATCAAAGATAGGTTAAGTTCCTTTGATCACTGACATCAAAGCATCTTTGAGGGTAAGCCCATATTTAACAGGGTTATCAAAGCTATCAAAGGCCTACTACAGTGTTCCTTCTTTTTTATGTTCTTATAAATGACATAACTATCTCTAGCTATTGCAAGGCTCACTTCACTGTGTGTGGTGTTCCTATGCATGAATTCGCTTATATCTGGTGACTCTATTTCTTCCAGTAATTCACTATATGCAGCATAAATTTTCTCGTATGTTATCACCAAGCCCAGCACCATTTTAGTTTTTAACTCTATCTCTTTTAACCCTTTGACTGTTTCGGTCATATATATATGTCTTACGCACCACTGTTTCGGACGTATTAATACAGTGGACCCCCGCATAATGATGGCATCACATAGCGATTTTTCCGCATAACGATTACTTTTATCGCAAAATTTTTGCCGCGCATACCGATTAAAAACCCGCTTACCGATTTTCGTCCGAGACGCGTCCAATGTGCCCTCACATGTGCCGGCCGTCCCATTGTTTACCAGCCAGCCTCCGCGGTAACATCCAAGCATACACTCGGAATATTTTGTATTATTACAGTGTTTTCGGTGCTGTTTCTGGAAAATAAGTGACCATGGGCCCCAAGAAAGCTTCTAGTGCCAACCCTGTGGTAAAAAGGGTGAGAATTAGTATGGAAATTAAGAAAGATTTTGAAGGGTTTGGGGCTAACCCTGAGAAGCCTATGCCAGTTGTGGAATCCATTGTGCCTACTTCAAAGATTAAGGAAATGTGTGCACAGTGGGTTGAACTGCAAACCTTTATAGATGAAAATCACCCTGACACAGCTGTTGCAAGCCGTGCTGGTGACTATTTCAATGACAATGTTGTGGCCCATTTTAGACAAATCGTAAAGGAACGGGAGGTACAGAGCTCTATGGACAGATTTGTTGTGCGACAGAGGTCCAGTGACTCTCAAGCTGGTCCTAGTGGCATTAAAAGAAGAAGGGAAGTAACCCCGGAAAAGGACTTGCTACCTCAAGTCGTAATGGAAGGGGATTCCCCTTCTAAACAGTAAGAAGATAATGCTCTCCCCTCCTCCCATCCTATCAATCATCACCAGATCTTCAATAAAAGTAAGTGTCATTTAATTGTGCATGCCTTTTTCAGTTTGTGTGTATTAAAATTAACATTTCATGTGGTAAAAAAAAATTTTTTCATACTTTTGGGCGTCTTGCACGGATTAATTTTATTTCCATTATTTCTTATGGGGAAAATTCATTCGCATAACGATTATTTCGCATAACGATGAGCCCTCTTGCACGGATTAAAATCGTTAACCGGGGGTCCACTGTACTCGTAAATTCTAGCGGCTTCAAATCAAGCGGGAGAAAGCTGGTAGGCCTACATAAGAGAGAATAGGTCTCAGTGGTGGGTGTGCACCCTGTGAAAAAAATCTGGGACTCAGTGGTGCATTATGGGAATGCCATCTTGGTAGTCCATTTTCACCATGCCTAGCAGTAAGTAGTACCTCACTCCTCGGCGTATTGGAGGTCTACTGTTTCCAAGTGATAGTTCTAACAGTGATGGAAGTGCCAGTGAAAGTGAATTTCATGGTTTTGGAGAGGGTGTGACTGAAACCAGTTCCCAGGATTACGTAATTAGTGATGAAAACCCCGATGACCCACAACCGCCCACCTCTGGTGCTGGCACGTTTCATTCACGTTCACCTGTACCAGGACAAAAAAGGAAACTATTTCTCCATTTACAGGACTCAGATCTGAGCAGCGAAAGTGATAATGATAGTGATTTCAGAGTTATTGACAGCAGCTCGAGTAGCGACAGTGAGGGGGAATATTCGCCAGCGAAATGGCAGTATGTTCGACACAGCATGCATTCTGGTAGTGTGCCTTATGCCCTTCCAAGGCAAAGGAGTAAATCTGGGAGTACATCCTGTGGCCTGACACCATGACCTGACAGTGAAGATGATGATATTGTTACAATGGGGATGTGTAATGTGTGTGGGGAAGAAGGTGATGGTGGTGGTGATGTTGGCGGTGGCATGAGTCATGTGGCACCAGCAGTGGGCCACGCTACTACCAATGCTGCTGACTCTGCACAACTGCAACCAGCCTCACCCAACCCCACACTCCCACAACAACCACAACCACAACCACGTTTCAATATCCAGAACCCACTAGCAGACCGCATCTGGGATTGGCAGCAAGGTGATGATTTTATTCCCAATCCTCATGATTTTAATGAAACACAAAGTGGAATACGGCCATCGTGTACACTTGGGAACAATGCCACTGAACTAGAATGCTTTCAGTTATTCTTTGATGAACCCCTGATGGACATTATTGTCAGGGAAACCAACACATACTTTGAGTACACCATGGCAAATACTATTCTTTCATCAAGATCACGGCTACACCAGTGGAAGGATACAACTGTGCCAGAGATGTACCTGTTCTTTGCCACAATAATGCTTATGCCACATATGTATAAGCACACTGTCACCACATACTGGTCAACAGAACACCTGATTTCAACCCCAGGTTTTAGTGACATTATAGGGGTAAATCGTTTTTTGATACTGTTACGTATGTTACACTTTTCATACAAAACAAGGCCTGACAGAACCAACAGGTTATATAAGATCAGAAATGTGTTTATGTACCTGAAACAAAAGTGTTGCATGTATTTTTATCCCTTCAGGAAGCTTGTTATTGACGAGTCTTTGATTTTATTCAAAGGAAGACTCTTATTCAGGTAGTACATACCAAGCAAGAGGAAATGCTTTGGTATAAAGTTATTTGTACTGTGTGATTGCAAAAGTGGTCTCATTTTGGATATCATTGTGTACACTGGCAGTAGTACATTGAGAGATACCAGGAAGTTATTGGGTATCTCTGGTGATGTGGTTCGAACAATGATGGAACCATATCTTGGTAAGGGGCATATATTATATACTGATAACTGGTACACAAGCCCCATACTCAGTGATTTCTTGCGAGTGAACCTGACAGGCGTGTGTGGCACACTGCGTGGTAATCGTAAGCATATGCCAAGGTTTGACGCTGGAACTCGCAGAGGTGAGGTGCAGGCATTTGCTGCCAATGACATCATGGCATTTCGGTGGCATGACGACAAACGTGATGTCACAGTCTTGATATCAGTTCACTGAAACGAAATGGCACACACTAGCAGGCACAATAGAGAGACCAATGAACCCATTCTAAAACCTGCAGCTGTCATGGACTACAACCTGAATATGCCCTTAGTGGACAAATGTGACATGCAGATTGGGTTTGCTGATTGTGTATGCAAGAGTTATAAGTGGTATATAAAACTTTTTTTCCATCTTCTTGATATTTCCATGCTAAATGCTTATAACATATGCAAGTTGAGGACCAACAACAAACCAAAATATGGTGAATTTTGTTTGTCAGTCATCAGACAAATAATCGTCAAGTACCAAGGAGCAACACCTGCAATAGACCAATGCCCACGAAATTACCAGCACATGCCATCTCGTTTGAGGCCTGGTGATCACTACCCCATACAACTGCCTCCTACTGCTTTTAAGAAAAGTGCTCAGAAGAGGTGTTTTGTATGTGGACATACCACAAAACACCCACAAACATGCAGAGACACTCGTTTTATGTGTGAGGAGTGTCAAGTACCACTCTGCATATACCCAAGTTTCAAAGAGTTCCACAAGCTGCAGCAATTCTAGGAAAGTGTTCAGTGATTATATGTATGTATATATATTATGGAACAATAGTAATAAACAATGTTTTGTATTGTTTGTGTAAACAAGTTTTATACACAGTCTAATAGTGATAATGTTTGTTCAGTTATTGTGTTGTAAACAATGAGTGTATATTTGAACAATGCACTTTACTTTGGTCTCACAGGCCACATAAGTTATTTAGAAAAGAAAAATATTGGAAAATACAAGAAACCTTCGAATTGGAGTAAATAAGAGAATACCGGGTGGGCAGCATTCGCCGCTGTTGCCATATGCCGCTCATTTTCTGCAAACTTTGCGCCTCTATATCTCGGTAAGTACTGATGGCAAAAATTTTTTTTAAGCTTAAAACACTCAGTAAAATAATCCTAACATTTTGGTAAGAAAAAACTTTTTTTTTTCGAATATTTTGCGACATAGAATGACAGTTTCAGAAAGGGGCCTGCGACAGTCAAAGGGTTAAATATCACTCTCAAATTGGTTCATATTGACTTCTATAAGAAAAAATATTTGGGCATTGGAAATCCTGTGAGCATATTTTGAATGAAATCCTGTGACTGGGTTTTCAGTTTAAGTGTTTTGCAACAAGTCAAAAGAAGATGAACAACAGGCCAGATGAGGCTGGGTTGTACTAATACAAAGTCAGGCCCAGGGGATGAAGGAGGAAGGAAACAGTAGTAGAGAAATATGTACTCAGAGGTTCATAATGTGTGCCAATTGATTAGTGGTGGAGGGAGGGTAAAACGGAGGAAGATTGTGAATGAATTTTGGATTAAATTTTTTCTCACTTTTATTTTTCCTTGACCAATTGCATTTATTTTTAGTATCTGGCTGTCTGGTAACAAAGCTCATAATTTTAGGTAAAAAATAAGTAGAAAAATATGGATTTTTTTCCTTATTTTGTATTGTGTAGAGTTTGAATTTTGGATTTTATTTTTTCTCAGTTTTTTGACTAATTTGTATATTTTTTTGTAATATGACTGTTTAATGCATTATTATCCAGTGAAGAATCGTAGTATGAACTACAATTTAACTCTTAAAAAATATATAAATACAGTACAGTGGACCCCCGCTTAACGATCACCTCCTAATGCGACCAATTATGTAAGTGTATTTATGTAAGTGCATTTGTACGTGTATGTTTGAGGGGTCTGAAATGGACTAACCTACTTCACAATATTCCTTATGGAAACAAATTCGGTCAGTACTGGCACCTGAACATACTTCTGGAATGAAAAAATATCGTTAACCGGGGGTCCACTGTATTTGGTCTTCTCTTTTGCTAGAAGTGTAATTGTGTATGTCTGTATGTACCTGGTTTGAATGGTTGTTATATCTGTAATATACAGTGGACCCCCAGTTGTTGACTGTAGTCCGTTCCAGAAGGTTGGCCTAAATCTGAAATGGCCAAAAACTGAAGTAATATTTCCCATAAGAAATAATGTAAATCCAGTTAATCTGTTCCAGACACCAAAAATCTTAAACAAAAAAATACATTTTTTAAAGAATACCTATAGTTTTACATACAGAAAACAATGAGAAAGAAATATAAAGCAGTAATTTTAATAATAAATGAACATTATATACCTTTATTGAAGACTCTTATTGGCATGTGGAAGAATGCAAGAAGGGGAAAGGGAGGAGAGCTTATTGTATGGAAGGGAAATCCCCCTGCATAAGGACTTCAGGTATCAATACCCTCTCTGGGGTTACTTCCCTTCTTTATATTTTACTGGCACTAGGACCACCTTGAGAGTCACTGCACCCCTGTTGCACAAAAAATCTGTCCAGAGAGGCCTGTTTCTGTTGTCTCTGTAAAATTTGCCTATAATGGGACAAGACATTGTCATTGAACATGTTGTAGACACGGCTTGCAACAGTTTTGTCAGGGTGACAATTCTCCGCAAAACTTTGCACCTCTTTCCATTTTGCATAAATATCCTTAATCACTAAAGAAGGTACATTCTCCCCCCTCTCTCTTCCTCCTCAGAAGCAATATCCTCAGCTGCAGTCTGTTGCTGTTCCTGTTGAAGGTGCTGCAGCTCTTCAGTGATCAGCTCTTCCCTGTGGTCCTCCACCAACTCTTCCACATCCTCGCCACTCACATCCAACCCCATGGACTTCCCCAAAAACACAGTAGATTCCACAATTGACATAGGGTTGTCACGGTCAGCCTCAAACCCTTCAAAATCCTTGTCGAAGACACATTCTGGCCACAATTTTCTCCAAGCAGAGTTCAAAGTCCTGGAAGTCACTCCCTGCCAAGCCTTATCTATAAGGCTTATGCGATGGAGGATATTGAAGTGATTCCTCCAGAACTCTCTTAGGGTCAGTTCAGTGTCCGAGGTTACTTCAGAGCACCTTTGAAACATTGCTTTGGTGTACAGTTTTTTGAAGTTTGAAATGACCTGCTGGTCCATGGGCTGGATGAGAGGAGTGATATTAGGGGACAAGAACTTCACTGTGATGAACTTACACTCCTCAAACAATAGATCTTCCAAGTCTGGAGGATGAGCAGGAGCATCCTCCATTACCAGGAGGCATTTAAGTGGCAATTTATTTTCCAGGAGGTATTTCTTCACACTCGGGCCAAACACTTCATTGACCCACTCAATGAAAATTAGCCTCATGACCCATGCCTTATTGTTAGCCCTCCACATCACACACAATTTACTCTTCATGACATTGTTTTTCTTGAACACTCTGGGATTTTCAGAGTGATACACGAGCAAAGGCTTCACTTTGAAATCCCCACTAGTGTTACCACAGAACAAAAGAGTTAGCCTATCCTTCATAGGCTTGTGTCCTGGCAGTGCTTTTTCCTCCTGCGTGATGTAGGTCCTCTTTGGCATTTTCTGCCAAAAGAGGCCTGTTTCATCACGCTTGAACAATTTTGGGGGGAGGAATCCTTCAGCCTCTATGTACCCCTTGAATTCATCAATGAATGCTTCGGCCGCACGTTTGTCAGAACTTGCAGCCTTGCCATGCCTTACAACATTGTGTATGCCACTACGCTTCTTGAATCTGTCACACCAGTCTTTGCTGGCCTTAAATTCACTAACAGCAGCACTCGTTCCCGGCATTTTCTTTACGAGATCCACATGCAACTTCCTTGCTTTCTTGCAGATTATCCTCTCCGTAACACTATCTCCCACTAATTGTTTCTCGTTGACCCACACCAACAACAACGTCTCCACATCCTCAATTGTTTGAGACCTCTGTTTCGTTAGCATATTTACACCTTTCCAAACATCAGCTTCTTTCATTTCTGCTTTCTTCAGCAGGATGGAACTGATTGTTGACGTAGATTTCACATACATCCTGGCCAGCTCCGCCACACATACACCACTTTCATATTTTGCGATAACTTCTTTCTTGAACTCTCTCGTGTTTCTCACCTTCTTTACCAAAAGACTGGCACTCTGAACTTTCTTTGGCCACATGGTGGCTTATTTTACAGTTGCAATCAATAAACAAGCACCAAAAACAATGGATGAACATGCAGAATACAGTGGAACCTTGACTAACGAGTGTCCCAACGTACGAGTTTTTTGAGATATGAGCCGTCGCTCAGTCGATATTTTGCTCCAAGTTACGAACCAACATCCGAGTTATGAGCCAGCTCCCCCCCCAACCTGCTTCCCCTCAATGCAAAACCTGCACACTTCACTTGTTTATCTATGATTTCATGCTTTAATTCCATGGAAATCATCATCCTTTTCTTCTCAGCACTGCCATTTACACATACTTTCTTAGGACCCATGCTTAGAAAAATGAAATTTGGCCAAATGACTGTAAAAAAATGTAAGCAAAGCATGAAGCGTTCTGAAGCTCTCATTATTATTATTACTATATTATTATTATTATTATCATTATTATCATTATTATTATTACATATGTTCATGGCACTTGTTACTCCAGTGGTGTCTTATCTTAGAAGGAAGAGCTAGCATCTAATAGACCCATGCTTCCTCGTTCAAGCTTGGGGTTGCCAGTTTTCCCTAGCTAATATAACCTAGTGTTTGCCTATATTAAAAGCCTAATTCTTCCTATGTTAATATCTAAGGTTACCTCATTACTTCTAATATCAGTTACTAATTGTACAAACCTACCTAGACCTCCCTTGAAGGGTAAATAGAGCTATCAATTTGTCAGACTCATTACCTTCGCCAACTAGTATGTTTGTGTGTGTGTGTGTGTGTGTGTGTGTGTGTGGATGTCAAGGGCTCCGTACGGCTTATTCAGTCCTGTGAAACTTTTGGACCAAATAAGTTAAAACAATTATAATATAAAAATAATAATATTATAATAATAATAATAACAAGTGAGCTTCAGTTCCCTAAATTAATAATAATAATAATTATAATAATAATAATAATAACAAGTGAGTTCAGTTCCTAAATTAATAATAATAATAATTTTAATAATAATAATAATAATAATTATAATAATAATAATAATAATAATAATGTTATAATAATAATAATAATTATAATAATAATATAATTAAATTAATAATACAGTGGCCCTCGATATCATAGGCTCGATAGTTTCCCCTTTAGAAATCGTCGGTTATTTTAAAATCCAAAATTGGCTCACAAAATGGTTGGTTTACCACATAATCGTTCGTTCGTCCCCGGGCGCATACTCACGGCTCTGAGTCGCCTCGGCCTCATTCCCAGCCAGTGTGCCATTTGTTTTACGTGAAGGACAGTCCCCTCACTTGTTCATACGAAAATTTTCATAATACTATTCCCTTCATTTTAAGTGCTTGCAAGTGCTAAATAAGCTACCATGGCACCAAAGAAAGCTCCCCAGCGCCAAGCCTGTGGTAAAAGAAGGTGAGAAATAACGATTGTAATTTAAGAAAAACACATTGAACAATATGAAAGTGGGTACGGTGTGCCGAACTGGCTGGATGTATAACCAAATCTCGTACACCATATTTCCATCTTGGCCAAGAAAAGGAAATCAAGGAAGTTTATTGTTGCAAAGGGGTAAATATGCTGACTAATATAAATCACCAGTAATCAAGAGGCTGAGAGAGTTTTATTGGCTGGATAAATGAGAACCAATTAGCAGGAGATAGTCTTATGACGTTCCGATTATTTGTGAAAGGCAGGCAGTGTGTATGACGATCTGGTAAAGAAATTGCAGCAACGAGTACTGATATTTGTGAATTTAAGGCAGCAAAGGTGTTTGAGAGAATTAAGAACCGTAGTGGCATACACATGTGATAAGGCATGGTGAGGCTGCCAGTTCGGACAAATTTGACCTACAAAATTCGTAAGTGAATCAAGGAGTACTAAGGCTGATGGCTGAAACTTGAACAGTGTCATTGTGATGAACGAGCCTCTTTTGGAAGAAAATGCCAAAGAGGACCACATTACTCAGAAGGAAAGGGCTGCCAGGACACAAGCCTTTGAAAGATAGGCTGAAAAGCTCATTGTTCTGTGTAATGCTAGTGGGGATTTTAAAGTAAGCCATTACTAGTGTAAGATCTGAAACTCCCAAATGTGTTCAGTAAAAACAGTGATATGAAAGAGTAAATTGTGTGTGTTTTGGAGATTAATAGTAAGCATGGGTCACGAGGGAAATTTTGTTGAGTGGTTCAATGAAGTGTTTGCCCTAGTGTGAAGAATTACCTCCCGGAAAGAAATTTGGATCTCAAAAGGGCCCCTAGTAATAGGGACAATGCACATGCTCATCCTCCAAACTTGGATGATAATTCTGCAGGAGTTTGGGGGTCATCACAGTAAAGTTTCTTGCCCCAAATCCCACTCTTCCTCCAGCCCAGGACCAGCAGGTCATTTCTAACTTTAAAAAACTCTACACCAAACCAATGTTCAAAGGTGGGTTATGTGACGTGCCTACTTGCCTAGGGAGTTTTAAAGAACATTCAGTTGTCCATTGCGAAAACCATGAGTAAGCATGTTTGGAGGGAGTGACTTCGGTTTGTCTGCTTGGAGAAAAAATGTGGCCAGATTGTGTCTACGAGTGGTTTTGAAGGGTTTGTGGTGACCCGATGACCTATGATCAATTGTGAACTCTATTGTGCTTGGAGTTCCATGGGGGTTGCATCTGAATTTTGGGGAAATTTTGAAAGGAGTTGTGGAGACCACACAGAAGAGCTAAACCACTGAGGAGCTGCAGGCATTTCAATTAACAGTCTACAGCCAGCATCAAATTTATTGCTGCAGAAAGAGGGGAAGAGAGATGGAAGAAAGGTTGCCTTCCTTCAAAATTTAAAGGAGACTGAAGGAAAGATTTATGGAGAAAAAACATCACATGAGAAGGATGTTGCACGCCTATCGGAACTTGTACAGTGACAGAATCTTGGCCATTTAGGGAAGTTTAAGAGAGCCAGAAATAGAGCTTTGGACACTTTTTTTTGTGCGAAGACAGGACTCCATGGACTCTCAGGCTGGTCCAGCGGCAGTAAGAAACAGAGAAGAGAAGTAACCCCAGAAAAGGAATTGGAACTGAGGTTTGATGGAAAGGGAATCCCTTCCAAAGAGTTAACTAATCCAATCTCTCTCCTCCTCCAGTCTTCCATACACTAAGAAGAATCGCCAATAAAGGTAAGTGTTATGCTGTTAATGTTTCATTCATCATGTCCCATTGTATTGTGTATGTACTACATCTATATTTCATGTAAAAAAATTTTTTGTTTTAATACTTCTGGGTGCCAGGAACGGATTAATTGTATTTACATTATTTCTTATGGGGAAAATTGATTGGAAAATCATCTATTTCGATAATCGTTGCACCTCCAGAATGGATTAACGACGATAAACAAGGGACCACTGTAATTATAATAATAATAATATGTTATAATAATAATAATAATACATTTGTAATGCCATAATAATTCAGAATGCTGCCACATGTTTACATCACCATGGGAGCAGTTCTCTTGTGCTTGCTTGCATTTTTTTTAGTCATTTGGCCAAATTTCTTTTTTCTAACCATGGGTCCTAAGAAAATAAGTGCAAAAGACAGTGCTGGGAAGAAAAAGAGGATGATATCCATGGAATTAAAGCAAATGTATCAGTTAGGTTCAGCGATCAAACAAACCGTATCAGTTAAGTTCAGAGATCAAACAAACCGTATCAGTTAAGTTCAGTGATCAAACAAACCGTATCAGTTAAGTTCAGTGATCAAACAAACCGTATCAGTTAAGTTCAGCGATCAAACAAACCATATCAGTTAAGTTCAGAGATCAAACAAACCGTATCAGTTAAGTTCAGCGATCAAACAAACCATATCAGTTAAGTTCAGTGATTAAGCAAAACAAATTGTGTCATTTAAATTCAGTGATAAAGTGTAGCATTAAGAGTGTAGCAAGTTAGTTAAGCAATTAAGCAATAGAAAAAGGATGAAACGCGGACACTGCCGCTGCTTCCACCGCCGCTGCTTCCACCGCCGCTGCTTCCACCGCCATCATCACTTGTCGCATTATGGCCTATTTTATTTATTCTAGAGTATATATCACGTTTCTCTGTTAATTAAATTGTTTACTATGTCATATTAGATAAATTGTGATAGATAAATAAGCCATAGAGTTGATAGCACTACAGTGGACCCCCGCATAACGATCACCTCCGAATGCGACCAATTATGTAAGTGTATTTATGTAAGTGCGTTTGCACGTGTATGTTTGGGGGTCTGAAATGGTCTAATCTACTTCACAATATTCCTTATGGGAACAAATTCGGTCAGTACTGGCACCTGAACATACTTCTAGGGTGAAAAAATATCAGTTAACCGGGGGTCCACTATATATTGAAATATTTTGTCCTGCCACTGGGACAGATTAATGGCATTTCATTTAATTTAAATGAGGAAAATTGATTTGATATACAAGCAAATAGAGTTATGAGCTAGGTCAGTGTTATTCACTAATTTTTGCAAGAGAGCCACTTCGGTTAAACACATTGATTGAGTGAGCCGCAGCTACTGCAAGTTAGCGTAACTCAACTAAATTAAGTAGTACTGAGCTGCTAGTGCAATATAGTAAATGAGAAAAATTAGACATGGTAATATTAGCCTGCATATCTTGTTATTAATAGCAAAATAAAGACCAAACTTACTTAATGCTGTGATGAGCGGAAGTGTGCTAGCTGCTGCTTAACTCAAATCGATCCATCATAATGGACACTACTTGACTGCACTTTGGTTTCAAGTAAAACTAGCCCATCGCAGCTAGCTTCCACAAGCAGCAACAGTTAAGTTGTTACTTTCATATATGTTGCCGCAGTCTCAAATATCTGTTGCCTATTTTCAAACACAAATCTCCAAGAGTAACGAAATACGTCCAGTCTCCCCCGAAAGCTTGAACTCAATTGATTCAGTGAGACCACCAACGCCTAGCTAGACGTGTCCCTGATCAGTTTCCCATAGTGGACACGTATGATTTCTGTACGACTAGGGTAGGAATGTTAGAATGTTATCTCTTACTGTGACTTCGTCTTCCATCTCACCTCATGAAAATATGTATCTTACTTGAAAAATTATTTTTCTATATATTTTTTTTATTAATTTATATATTTTTCGAGAGCCGTGAATTGAGTCATCATGAGCCGCTGGCGGCTCGCGAGCCGCGAAATGAATACCACTGAGCTAGGTCACAGAATGGATTAAACTCATAAGTCAAGGTTCCACTGTATTCCTAACCCAACAGGAGAGACACGCAGACTGAGTGTGACACGCTTGAGGAAGTGCTTTGCCGACGAGTGGACGCATCTCATACCAACAATTTCTGAGCGAATGGCCAAAATCTGGGGGGAAATTTTGCTGAAAAAAGTGCTTGATTTCCGAGTTGGCTGATTTCTGCACTGGCGATATTTGGGGGTCCACTGTAGTTTTAGTTTGCAAAAGTAATTTAGTTTTATCTAGTGTATATGGTTGTACAGTACTTTATTTGACATAAACCTTGATAATAAATACCAGTAAATTGGTTTAAAAAAACACATGAGCAAATATCAAGACATATTTATTAGAAAATATTTGGGTCCTGGGACCTTGATCACTTCTCATAGTGATCAGGGTCCCAGGACCCAAATATTTTCTAATAATATGCAAAAGTGTTTACTCTTGTGTGTTTTTAAGCCAGTGCTTTATTCACATTTTTATCTTATGTGCTTAATGACTTCTTAGACCATAACACTTTGTAAACAGCAATTGAATCATGTCAATATTTGTTAAAAGTCTGCTAATTTTAATTTTTAACACTTACTGAATAACTAGAGCTGGTTGGTGATGGACATCATAGACCATTCTGTTCGTGTCTTCTTGGCCTCTGCTGAGGAGTTGCTGCCTGGCTCAAGCACCTCCCTGCCTGCCTCCTCCACAGCTACTACACCTACTTCCCCTCCACCTGCTTCTGCTTCTAATACCTTTAACTTAGTTCCGGGAGTAACCCTGTCATCTGCCTCAACACCAGTTTCTCTCAGTAATGAGGGTTTGGAATTGCAGCTTCTCTCAGAATCTCAGAAAGCTGTTCTAGATTTAGTTTTGAGGTTTGTAATGGCATAGTTTGTCTCTTCTGTCTTAAGGTATTTGACATTGTATATTTTGCTGAATAATGGGTTTTGATGAAAAATTTGAAAAGGTCTTTTCATAGTTACTATCCAAATTACAAAAGCCTTTTAATATAAAAAAAAAACTATTATTGGTTGTATTAATAAGGAAATTATCAGATATTGGCATTCAGATAGTTTTAAAATAGGCACATAAATTAAAAAAAATATATAAATACTATTAGGTAAATGGACATGTGCATTACATTGGTGGTATTGACTTTGTCATGCCAGTACAAACATTACTTGAACACAAGACGGCATATAAAGAAAGAATGGTAAGATGTCTGGAAGGCAGGACATTCTTGAAGATAACAGTAGTAGTAGTAGCAGCAGCAGCAGTAGTAGCAGTAGTAGCAGCAGCAGCAGTAGTAGTAGCAGCAGTAGTAGCAGTAGTAGCAGTAGTAGCAGCAGTAGTAGCAGCAGCAGCAGTAGTAGCAGCAGCAGCAGTAGTAGCAGTAGTAGCAGCAGCAGCAGTAGTAGTAGCAGCAGCAGCAGTAGTAGTAGCAGCAGTAGTAGCAGTAGTAGCAGCAGTAGTAGCAGCACTAGTAGTAGTAGTAGCAGCAGTAGTAGCAGCAGTAGTAGTAGCAGCAGTAGCAGCAGTAGTAGCAGCAGCAGCAGTAGTAGTAGCAGCAGTAGTAGCAGTAGTAGCATAGTAGTAGCAGCAGTAGTAGCAGCAGCAGGCAAGCATAGCAGCAGCAGATGAGTAGCAGCAGCAGAAGTAGCAGCAGCAGCAAGCAAGCAGCAACAGCAGCAGCAGCAGCAGCAGCAGCAGCAGCAGCAGCAGCAAGCAGCAGCAGCAAGCAGCAGCAGCAAGCAGCAGCAGCAAGCAGCAGCAGCAAGCAGCAGCAGCAGCAGCAGCAGCAGCAGCAAGCAGCAGCAGCAAGCAGCAGCAACAGCAGCAGCAGCAAGCAGCAGCAGCAGCAGCAGCAGCAGCAGCAGCAGCAGCAGCAGCAGCAGCAGCAGCAGCAGCAAGCAGCAGCAGCAGCAGCAGCAAGCAGCAGCAGCAGCAAGCAGCAGCAGCAAGCAGCAGCAGCAGCACAAGCAGCAGCAGCAAGCAGCAGCAGCAAGCAGCAGCAGCAGCAGCAGCACAGCAGCAGCAGCAGCAAGCACAGCACAGCACAGCAGCAGCAGCAACAAACAGCAGCAGCAGCAAGCAGCAGCAGCAGCAGCAGCAAGCAGCAGCAAGCAGCAGCAGCAGCAAGCAGCAGCAGCAAGCAGCAGCAAGCAGCAGCAGCAAGCAGCAGCAGCAGCAGCAGCAGCAGCAGCAGCAGCAGCAGCAGCAGCAAGCAGCAGCAGCAGCAAGCAGCAAGCAGCAAGCAGCAGCAGCAGCAGCAGCAGCAAGCAGCAGCAAGCAGCAGCAAGCAGCAGCAAGCAGCAGCAGCAGCAAGCAGCAGCAAGCAGCAGCAAGCAGTAGCAAGCAGTAGCAGCAGCAGCAGCAGCAGCAGCAGCAGTAGTTGTAGTAGCAGCAGTAGTACCAGCAGCAGTAGTAGCAGCAGTGGTAGCAGCTGCAGTAGTAGTAGTAGCAGCAGTAGTAGCAGCAGTATTAGTAGTAGCAGCAGCAGAAGCAAGCAGCAGCAGAAGCAAGCAGCAGCAGAAGCAAGCAGCAGCAGAAGCAAGCAGCAGCAGCAGCAGCAGCAAGCAGCAAGCAGCAGCAGCAGCAGCAGCAGCAGCAGCAGCAAGCAGCAGCAGCAGCAGCAAGCAGCAGCAGCAGCAAGCAGCAAGCAGCAGCAAGCAGCAGCAAGCAGCAGCAGCAAGCAGCAGCAAGCAGCAGCAAGCAGCAGCAAGCAGCAGCAAGCAGCAGCAGCAGTAGTAGTAGTAGTAGTAGTAGTAGTAGTAGTAGTAGTAGTAGTAGTAGTAGTAGTAGTAGTAGGTTATCTCCACATAGTGTTTATATTTGCTTACAAAACTGCCAGATGAGCAAAAGATAGCCACAGTATGTAAATGCTTTTTTAGTTGCACATGTGTCCATTTACCTAGCATATTTCTGATATTTTTAACAAATAATAACTCAAATTAAGTACTATACTGTCAACCAAGGCTTCAGGTCACCAGGATTACCTAATTCTTGCTTAGCTGGCAGGATGACATTTGAGTGCAGTCAGTAAACTCATTTGATGGGAAGGGTGAAGTGAAACTCCAGCATTAACTTACCTGATGTGTACATGATTAGGCCAGGGAGAAGTGTAAGCAATCACGTGAGCTCTGTACAGTGAACAATTAATATGTAAGCTCTGTAAAAACTGTTCAATAACTCTGCAGGTGGGGCAGTTTAGATACCTTGGAATACTGTACCTAATCTGCTAAGCTACACAAACCAGCACAGTATTATAAATTTTGGTGCATTATCAGATATACCAAATCATTTCGTTACAATACTTCACAAAAATAAAGTACATACAGTAAAAACCACTGTTTATGGATTTCCAGAATTTCAGACCAAAAAACTGGCCAAACTAATGTTGGGAGTAGTATCTTGTTATCTTCTGAAGTATCGGACCAAGCCTAATGATTGATGTTTGTTCGGTACAGGCCATAGCTGCCACATCCAAGACCTGTTTGTTTCCATTGTTTCCCCGAGCCATAAGCCGCTCATGCCAGTTTATTGTTTGTGCTTACTCACACCACACACATTTGTCATTTAATTTTGTGTGACTTTATTAACAAACATATTAACTAAAGCACAATTAACAGTGTCTTCTAAAGCAAGTGGTAGTGACAAGAGGAAATATGTGATGATTCTCAGTGTTAAGCAGAAACTTGAACTAATAAAGAAGGTTGAATCTGCCATCTCAGTGGTATGCATATGTGAGGAATATGGTGTTAAGAAACAGTGTCTGATATCTGTAGAAGCAAGGACAAACTTGCAGACTAACTTTATTCTGACTCAGAATAAAGTTTACTCTGAGTTACCACTATCGATCACGGCTGTTTACACCTCATCTCTCCGTCACAAAAAGCTAAGTAAAATTACCGTAAATTACATGCAGTCCACAGATAATCTGCACATAAGAGAAAGGTAGGGGGTGTGTGGACCAGGTGTTTACAGTGAAACATATAAGTGAACAGTATTTAGATAAGGTTAAAGAGGTCTTTGTGGCATTTATGGATTTGGAAAAGGCGTATGACAGGGTGGATAGGGGGGCAATGTGGCAGATGTTGCAAGTGTATGGTGTAGGAGGTAGGTTACTGAAAGCAGTGAAGAGTTTTTACGAGGATAGTGAGGCTCAAGTTAGAGTATGTAGGAAAGAGGGAAATTATTTCCCAGTAAAAGTAGGCCTTAGACAAGGATGTGTGATGTCACCGTGGTTGTTTAATATATTTATAGATGGGGTTGTAAGAGAAGTAAATGCGAGGGTCTTGACAAGAGGCGTGGAGTTAAAAGATAAAGAATCACACACAAAGTGGGAGTTGTCACAGCTGCTCTTTGCTGATGACACTGTGCTCTTGGGAGATTCTGAAGAGAAGTTGCAGAGATTGGTGGATGAATTTGGTAGGGTGTGCAAAAGAAGAAAATTAAAGGTGAATACAGGAAAGAGTAAGGTTATGAGGATAACAAAAAGATTAGGTGATGAAAGATTGAATATCAGATTGGAGGGAGAGAGTATGGAGGAGGTGAATGTATTCAGATATTTGGGAGTGGACGTGTCAGCGGATGGGTCTATGAAAGATGAGGTGAATCATAGAATTGATGAGGGAAAAAGAGTGAGTGGTGCACTTAGGAGTCTGTGGAGACAAAGAACTTTGTCCTTGGAGGCAAAGAGGGGAATGTATGAGAGTATAGTTTTACCAACGCTCTTATATGGGTGTGAAGCATGGGTGATGAATGTTGTAGCGAGGAGAAGGCTGGAGGCAGTGGAGATGTCATGTCTGAGGGCAATGTGTGGTGTGAATATAATGCAGAGAATTCGTAGTTTGAAAGTTAGGAGGAGGTGCGGGATTACCAAAACTGTTGTCCAGAGGGCTGAGGAGGGGTTGTTGAGGTGGTTCGGACATGTGGAGAGAATGGAGCGAAACAGAATAACTTCAAAAGTGTATCAGTCTGTAGTGGAAGGAAGGCGGGGTAGGGGTCGGCCTAGGAAAGGTTGGAGGGAGGGGGTAAAGGAGGTTTTTGTGTGCGAGGGGCTTGGACTTCCAGCAGGCATGCGTGAGCGTGTTTGATAGGAGTGAATGGAGACAAATGGTTTTTAATACTTGACGTGCTGTTGGAGTGTGAGCAAAGTAACATTTATGAAGGGGTTCAGGGAAACCGGCAGGCCGGACTTGAGTCCTGGAGATGGGAAGTACAGTGCCTGCACTCTGAAGGAGGGGTGTTAATGTTGCAGTTTAAAAACTGTAGTGTAAAGCACCCTTCTGGCAAGACAGTGATGGAGTGACTGATGGTGAAAGTTTTTCTTTTTCGGGCCACCTTGCCTTGGTGGGAATCGGCCAGTGTGATAATAAAAAATAATAAAAAAAAAATAAAGAGAATGAAACTTATGAAGACATTTTAGTTCAATTTGGGCCATTAACTAGTCACACAGAACAGACCTGCACATTGGAGAATGAAACTTATGACATTTTGGTCTGACTTGGACCATTAACTAATCAGACAGTTTGTGACTAGTTAGTGGTCCAAGTCAGACCAAAATGTCACAAGTTTCTTTCTCCTATGTATAAGTTATTTGTGCATTGTTCCAGTTACATATTGTGCCTTTTTATTCTTTTAGTTACACAGAATCATGAAGGGAAGGGAGCCAGTATATATATATATATATATGAGAGAGGGTACGGCTTCTGGCCCACTTTCCTCTAAGCCACTCCTTTAATTGCAATTCATTCAGATTCTCCCATTATTTTTAACTTTAACTCACTGTTATGGCATCCACCTTCGTTCTCTTAACACTCATTTTTTTTTTTTTAACATGAATTTCTGACCATCCCCACATTCAAGCAACCCAGCACAAACCCTAAATATATATATACTGTTCTGTACTGTATTATATATGCTAATAGAAATCATGCCATGGCAACCCATTCATAATACACACCCTCCTTATGTAACCTCAACTTTTACACAGTATCAGTAAGCAAGCATTGTTGAATGACCCATGTGGGTTTAACTCTTTTTATGAATAGAATAATAGTAATGATCTACAGTAGGTGTGACAACAACTTGGATACAGTAGACCATCATTTAACACAGTTTTTTTGGCACATTTTTATTATAGCACTATTGAAGAATTGTGGCATATTTTTGTATAAAACTTTGTACAGTTAAGTTAACATGGTTCAATTTGCAGGAGGGGAAAAAATTTGGAGCATATTTATTTTTCTTTGTGGATTGAATTTAGATCTTTTAATGTAACCCTATTTTTCCCATAAGTTCTTCAGTGTGTCTAACACAGTTTTAACTAAAACAGCTTTTTCAGAAATGTAACTACTGTGTTAAACGATGGACTACTGTATCTAACAAAAAGTACCAAGAGTATACGTAACTTGTGCTATTAGGTAGTTTAATAATACATAACAATTATGCTTCAAATTTGATATTTTTTGGGTGTTGCATTAATGCTAATATTGTACTCTTCAGGTATGGTAGTGAGCTTCAAATTCTGAATGCCAATGGAAATGTGCGTGAGAACCTAATTGAAGTCTTGAAGTACACACAATCAAACATTTTTCGTTCATCATCTGACAAGTGTGATTGGTTCACAATGATTATATTCCTTATATATGGTGGGAATGTTGAGAGGTAGGGTAATTCTAGCACTGTATTCATATGTTTATTTTGATTCATTTAGTATAGAAGTGATCATAATCATTATTATTAGAAATGCACATTTTTTATATTGCTCTGCATATTATTTATACAAGAGTTTTGGGTTATTGAATGAACTGTATATATACAGGAGGTCCTGCTTATACAGCTGGTTAGGTTCCGGACAACTACTGTAAAACAAAAAATTGCTGTAAAATAAAATATAGCCTTTTTTTCACTTTCAAATGCATATAAAAGCCTGATAACAGGTCTACACTATCTGGTAAGTGAGCATTAGAGCTAGGTCTAGAAAATACATATACAGTACACACATTACCTTAATTTTTTTTGTCCTTAGCTTAGTGAGTGGTGAATACATTTATTGTAGGAAGTCTGAATAATCTCCATGGGAAAGTGGAGCAGAATTCTTCCTCCATAAGCCATGTGTGTTGTAAGAGGTGACTAAAATGCCGGGAGCAAGGGGCTAGTAACCCCTTCTCCTGTATACATTACTAAATTTAAAAAGGGAACCATTTGTTTTTCTCTTTAGGTCACCCTGCCTTGGTGGGATACAGCCAGGTTGCTGAAAAACAAAAAGTCTGAATAAATAAAGAATGGATATAATTGAAAACTGCTGTACAGCAAAGCACTGTAAAGTGGGGCCCACCTGTACTTAATATCTTTGCATGACTAAGTTATACAGTTTAATATACTATATATACAAAGGCTTTGAGTTTTAGGGGCTTGAAGCTCCTGCAGGCTTGTTTGGATATGTTAGATAGGGGTGAATGATGACCAGTGGTTTTTAATTGATGTGCTGAATGTGAACAAGGTAACTTTTATGAAGGGATTTAGGAAAACGGATTAGCCAAACTTGAGTCTTGGAGGTGTACTCTGAAAGAGGGGCAGGAATGTTTCAGTTTAAGGGTGCTCTGAATGTGATGTTAGCATACTTTTAGAAAGACCATGATTGAATGAATGTTTTCTTCTTTGAGTTACCCTGCTTTCACAGGAGGCAGATGTGAAATTACAGATGAGAAATTCATAGTTGAGAGATTTACCCACGTAGATCTGTTATTGATGCCAGTGTTGCTCACGCAGATCTGCTCTTTAAGTTCAGTGCCCTCAAACATGGTGAGTGGTAAATTTTGGCCTAGACATGAGAGAATGCGTCTATGAAGCAAGTATGCACCTCTTAAATTCTTAACAACTCCCTCCATTCCTTAGACATCAAACTTACCATTCCTTAGACATTAAACTTGCTTTTCACCAAACCAGTACCCTTCCTACTAATCTAGTTTGTACCTCTCCTTCTGCTACTGATGCTTCCGGGGTCTACTCCATTACCTTCTCCTCTTATCCTCTCCAATACTTTGGAGAAAGTGGCCACTCTCTTTCCGACAGACTTAGCACAAAAGAGTGTTAGACTTGCTGACACTAATAATACGCTTTTCTGTCATGTTTAGAGATCATGGTCATCTATTAATTGGTCCTCTGCTAAAACTGTCTACCCTTCTTCTAGCCTTCACAGTTGCCATCTTGTTAAAGCATCCCTTATACACAACTTTCCTAATATAAATCCATTCTCATTACATCAAATGCTCCAAACTTCAGAACACTCATGACTTGACCTGATTTTTTTTTATCTTCCTCAACTTACCTCTTCACCTTTCCTATACAGTGGAACCTCAGTTTTCATAATTAATTCATTCCAGAAAGTCTGACAAAAACCGAATTGTACGAAAACTGAAGCAATATTTCTCATAAAAAATAATGTAAATCCAATTAATCTGTTCGAGACACCCAAAAATATTAACAAAAAATACATTTTATAGAGAATAACTATAGTTTTACATACAGAAAACAATAAGAAATAAATATAAATGACTAATGAAATGGATAAATGAACATTTAACATCACTTTTACCTTTATTGAAGACTCTTGTTGGCATATGGAAGACGGTGAGGAGGGGAGAGGGAGGGGGAGGGGTTATTGTTTGGAAGGGGAATCCCCCTCCTTAACCCATAAACGGTCCTAACGTATATATACGTTTTTACCACTACTGCCCCAAACGTATATTTACGTTTTATTTTTCATTCCTTCAGAATTGGTGCAATAGGCCTGAGTCACGTAGACATGAGAGAATAGATGTGCGCACTCAGTGTGCACATTATCAAAAAAATCTGGGATGCCTGGGTACCGCATGGTAGGACCAGTTACAATCAGCTCCATCTTGGGTCAACATCATGGCACATCCTCGTGATTCACTCATGCCTCGTCGTATTAGCGCACTATTATTCGAGGAAAGTGATATGGAAGGTCTGTTTAGTGGATTTGACACAGATGTGGCTACTAATAATCAAGGAAATAGTGAAAATATAGACGATAACCCAGATGACCCTCAGCCCATCACCTCTGGGGTGGCCAGTGTGGCCACACCAGACCCTAGGCCAAGCACTTCTGGGGTGGCCAGTGTGGCCACACCAGACCCTGGGCCAAGTACTTCTGGAGTGGCCATGTGGTCACACAAGACCCTGGGCCAAGCATCTCTGGAGTGGCGAGTGTTACACATAGGCAACTACGCAAGAGGAAACCATCATTTTCCCGGTGTTTTAGTGATAGTGAAAGTGATATAAGTGACGATGAGATTGATTTTGTGCCATTAGAGGATTCGTCTAGTGACAGTGGTCATTATTCACCAGTGAAGCGTACTTTTAGGCATCATTACCTACATTCAGGCAGTGTGCCATTTGCAGTCGGCGGCAAGGGTCGTGGCAGGTCATGATCCAAAACCCCTGCCACTGATAGTGAAAGTGATCATGAAGGTGAATATGTGGGGATGGAGGAAATAGTGGTGGGTGGCATAGTGCCTGGACCACATGGCACGGTGGGTGGACAGACAAAGGACCGCCTGGCATCCCCTCAACCATGTGCTGCCTCCACTCCTGTCCTCCCTCCTGCTCCCCCACGCCCCATGCCAGAGGTCCACCCTGCACCATGTGACCGAGAGTGGAACTGGACACAAAGTATATTCGTGCCAGAGCCTTTTGATTTTGATGCGAGTGGAAGTGGCATCCTGCCAGAATGTCCCATAATGAATGAGTCTACAGAGTTCGACTTTTTCCAGTTATACTTTGACGAGCCTATAATGAACTTGATAGTGACCCAGACGAACAATTATTACCGCTATATCATGGACAATACACCAGAGGTTGGGGAATCATCACGGCTGCGCAGATGGAAAGATACAACAGTGGATGAAATGTATTTATTCCTTGCCACTGTCATGCTTATGCCACATACCTATAAGAACAATATATGTAACTACTGGGCCACAGACTACTTTATCAGTACTCCTGTCTTCCATGACCTTCTTCCCTGCAACAGATTCATTCTGTTGCTACGAATGTTGCACTTCTCAGACAGGAATAGGCCCAACAGAAATGACCTTCTATACAAAATCCAGGAGGTGTTTATCTATATAAAGCAGAAATTCAGTGCCTAGTTTTATCCCTTCAAGAGCATGTTGATGAGTCCTTAATTCTGTTCAAGGGATGCTTGTCTTGCGTTGGATGTGATTGTATGTACCGGGAAAAACACTCAACGATACCAGGCGCATGTTGGGCATTTCTGGTGATGTTCGAAAAATGATGGAACCATACCTTGGCAAGGGCCATACATTGTAAACAGACAACTGGTATACCAGCCCTATGCTTGCTGATTTCCTACGTGTAAACAATACTGATATATGTGGAACAGTGAGAAGGAATAGAAAACATATGCCAAGGTTCAGTGGAGGCAGTATTGAAGGTGCAGCGCAAGCATTTCATGCCAATGACATCATGGCACTGACGTGGCATGACAAACGGGACGTGACATTGCTGTCAACCATCCGCAGAAACGAGATAGTACAAACAGACAAAGTGAACAGGGAGACCAATGAACGTATTGTCAAGCCACCTGCTGTTGTCAACCATACAAACAATATGCGACTCGTTGACAAGTGTGACATGATGATAGGGTTCGTTGACTGTTTGCATAGGAGTCGCAAGTGGTATAGAAAACTGTTTTTTTCACCTTGTAGACATTGCAGTGCTCAATGCATTCAATATGTATGAAATAAAGACTGGAAAATGACAACGTTTTGCAGAATTCTCCCTGAATATCGTAAAGCAGATAGCAAAAAAGTATGGTTCCACACCTGTACCTGCCCCTCATCAGCAACCTGTCACACCACAACCTGTCCCCCAACCACAACCACAGCCAGTGGGGGAAGTGCCAGACCGAATCATCCCTAACTGTCACTACTTGGTACCAATACCACCTACCCCAAAGAAGAAGCATTCCCAGAAAAAGTGTGTTGTGTGTGTTACCACCACAAAATGACCCTAACAGCGGAAGGACACACGATACATTTGTAACCAGTGTGGGGTGGCACTCTGTATGAATCCATGCTTCATGGAGTATCATACAATCATGGAGTTCTAGAAACATAAGTTGGACATGTAAATACTTGTATATAGTTCTAGATAATAATGTGTGATTCAGCCAGGTGTGCAAAATCACTTCAGTGTGTACATTGTCTGTGACAATATAATATTAATTTTGTATATATTATTGGTGTATAAGCAACAATTAACATTGAAATCAAAAGAATTACTGTAAAACATAAGAATCATATCATGAAAATCAAGAAAGGTAAAAAAAAATATGGAAAAAACGGTAAATATGCAGAGTTTCTGCATGCGGCAGCGCTCCATGTTGCCGTCAGGTGATCGCCAAGTGCCAACTTCGCGGCCTCATGTCTTGGTAAGTACTGACCCTAAAAATTTTTTTTTATCCTATAACACTTA
This sequence comes from Cherax quadricarinatus, assembly GCF_026875155.1. Taxonomy (NCBI): domain Eukaryota; kingdom Metazoa; phylum Arthropoda; class Malacostraca; order Decapoda; family Parastacidae; genus Cherax; species Cherax quadricarinatus. The sequence goes on from NC_069402.1 coordinate 108,595,590, forward strand.
GAAAAATGTGCTCTTTTTTTCTATATAAAAAAAAAAAAAAAATTATCTTTCAAAATATTTCGGGGCACTGGGGTAGTGAACGTATATATATACGTTTGGACCGTTTACGGGTTAAGGACTTCAGGTATCAAGGCCCAATCTGGGGTTACTTCCCTTCTTTGTCTTTTACTGGCACTAGGACCATCTTGAGAGTCACTGGACCCCTGTCACACAAATATCTGTCCAGAGAGGTCTGTTTCTGGCATCTTTTTAAGATTTGCTAAAAATGGGACAAGGCATTGTCATTGAGCATGTTGCAGACACAGCTTGTAACAGCTTTGTTAGGGTGATATTTCTCCAGAAAACTTTGCAACTCATTCCACTTTGCACACATGTCCTTAATCACTGAAGAAGGCACATTTTCCCCTCTTTCTTCCCCTCCTCTGAAGCAACTTCCTCAGCTGCTGTCTGTTGCTGTTCCAGTTGAAGGTCTTGCAGCTCTTCAGTAGTCAGCTCTTCCCTGTGGTTGTCCACCAACTCTTTCACATCCTGGCCACTCACATCCAACCCCCATGGACTTCCCCAAAGACACAATAGATTCCACAATAGGCATAAGGTTGTCACACGTACGTCACTTTTGTACTTTGTTACGAGGTCTTTCTTGAATTCCATCATGTTTTTCTCCTTCTTTATCAAAGGGCTGGCACTCCGAACTTTCTTTGGCCCCATGGTGGCTTATTTAGCAGTCACATTCGATAAATAAGCTCAAAAATCAATGGATTATTATGAAATGTTATCCGAATGCATGGGGTAATTACCTGGAGTTTACCTAAAGAGAGTTCTGGGGGTCAACGCCCCCGCGGCCCAGTCTGTGACCAGGCCTCCTGGTGGATCAGAGCCTGATCAACCAGGCTGTTATTGCTGGCTGCATGCAAACCAAAGTACGAGCCACAGCCCGGCTGGTCAGGTACCGACTTTAGGTGCTTGTCCAGTGCCAGCTTGAAGACTGCCAGGGGTCTGTTGGTAATCCCCCTTATGTATGCTGGGAGGCAGTTGAACAGTCTCGGGCCCCTGACACTTATTGTATGGTCTCTTAACATGCTAGTGACACCCCTGCTTTTCATTGGGGGGATGTTGCATCGTCTGCCAAGTCTTTTGCTTTCGTAGTGAGTGATTTTCGTGTGCAGGTTCGGTACTAGTCCCTCTAGGATTTTCCAGGTGTATATAATCATGTATCTCTCCCGCCTGCATTCCAGGGAATACAAGTTCAGGAGTCTCAAGTGCTCCCAGTAATTTAGGTGTTTTATCTCCGTTATGCGCGCCGTGAAGGTTCTCTGTACACTTTCTAGGTCAGCAATTTCACCTGCCTTGAAAGGTGCTGTTAGTGTGCAGCAATATTCCAGCCTAGATAAAACAAGTGACCTGAAGAGTGTCATCATGGGGTTGGCATCCCTAGTTTTGAAGGTTCTCATTATCCATCCTATCATTTTTCTAGCAGATGTGATTGATACAATGTTATGGTCCTTGAAGGTGAGATCCTCCGACATGATCACTCCCAGGTCTTTGACATTGGTGTTTCGCTCTATTTTTTGGCCAGAATTTGTTTTGTACTCTGATGAAGATTTAATTTCCTCGTGTTTACCATATCTGAGTAATTGAAATTTCTCATCATTGAACTTCATATTGTTTTCTGCTGCCCACTGAAAGATTTGGTTGATGTCCGCCTGGAGCCTTGCAGTGTCTGCAATGGAAGACACTGTCATGCAGATTCGGGTGTCATCTGCAAAGGAAGACACGGTGCTGTGGCTGACATCCTTGTCTGTGTCAGATATGAGGATGAGGAACAAGATGGGAGCGAGTACTGTGCCTTTTGGAACAGAGCTTTTTACCGTAGCTGCCTCGGACTTTACTCTACTGACTACTACTCTCTGTGTTCTGTTAGTGAGGAAATTATAGATCCATCGACCGACTTTTCCTGTTATTCCTTTAGCACGCATTTTGTGCACTATTACGCCATGGTCATACTTGTCGAAGGCTTTTGCAAAGTCTGTATATATTACATCTGCATTCTGTTTGTCTTCTATTGCATCTAGGACCTTGTCGTAGTGATCCAATAGTTGAGACAGACAGGAGCGACCTGTTCTAAACCCATGTTGCCCTGGGTTGTGTAATTTATGAGTTTCTAGATGGGTGGTGATCTTGCTTCTTAGGACCCTTTCAAAGATTTTTATGATATGGGATGTTAGTGCTATCGGTCTGTAGTTCTTTGCTATTGCTTTACTGCCCCCTTTGTGGAGTGGGGCTATGTCTGTTGTTTTTAGTATCTGTGGGACGACCCCAGTGTCCATGCTCCCTCTCCATAGGATGGTAAAACCTCGTGATAGGGGCTTCTTGCAGTTCTTGATGAACACGGAGTTCCATGAGTCTGGCCCTGGGGCAGAGTGCATGGGCATGTCATTTATCGCCTGTTCGAAGTCATTTGTCGTCAGGATAACATCGGATAGGCTTGTGTTAACCAAATTCTGTGGCTCTCTCATAAAAAATTCATTTTGATCTTCGACTCTCAGTCTGGTTAGTGGCTTGCTAAAAACTGAGTCATATTGGGACTTGAGTAGCTCACTCATTTCCTTGCTGTCATCTGTGTAGGACCCATCTTGTTTAAGTAGGGGCCCAATACTGGACGTTGTTCTCGACTTTGATTTGGCATAGGAGAAGAAATACTTTGGGTTTCTTTCGATTTCATTTATGGCTTTTAGTTCTTCCCGCGATTCCTGACTCCTATAAGATTCCTTTAGCTTAAGTTCGGTGCTTGCAATTTCTCTGACCATTGTCTCCCTATGCATTTCAGATATATTGACCTCTTTTAGCCGCTCTGTTATTCTTTTCCATCGCCTGTAAAGGGAGCGCCTGTCTCTTTCTATTTTACATCTACTCCTCCTTTTTCTTAGAGGAATAAGACTTGTGCATACATCAAGTGCCACCGAGTTAATCTGTTCTACGCATAAGTTGGGTAATGCTCACTCAACAAGAAACAAAGCCAGACTGAGTCAGAATGCATGGGATGCTTTGTATGGGCGCGCTTAGGCGGACACATTTGGTATGATGGACCATTGTCAGCTCTATGAAAACCAAGCGGATGTATGAAAACTGGGACAAAATTTCGACAAAAAAAAACGAATCCTATGAAAGCCGAGGTTCCATTGTATTTTCTTTGCCTTTCCTTTCTTCTGCCTAGATGGGTTGTCCTATGAGTTTTTACCCTGGGTTTTTGTCCTACCCTCATGGGCCATTAGCTACCAAGCTATACTGATGTAAATTTTATTCTAGTTCTAGATACAGGCAGTATCTAGAACTAGATTACCTATAATGCATTTTCATAATTACTGGCTTTCTTCTGAGACTTTTATTGTATCAAATTATTTCTGTATTATAATAAGATAAAATTCAAAATGTAATCATTTTAAATGTATAGCTACTTTATTTGTTTGGCTCTTAAGAATTAAATAATTTAAATTTTTAATTTTAATTTAAGATTGGAGTGAAGTGGTTTTCATGACTTGATGAGTTGTTGGAGTGTGAACAAGGTAACATTTATGAAGGGATTGAAGGAAAACTGGTTAGCTGGACTTGATTCCTAGAGGTGGGAAGTAATGCCTGCTAATCATTGTATGATGGTGATTTTTTTTTTTTTGTTGGGGGAAGGGGGGATGAGGAGGTCATCCTATTTTTGTGGGATATGGCTGGTGTGTTAAAAGAAAAATTGTATGGTACAGTATTTAAATTTTTTTTTCCAGATGCCGCTGTGCTTTAGCAAATTTGAGTGGGCTGCTTGTTGGGGGTGTTTTATGGCCCTCATTTGCAGACTCTCTGACAAACTCGCATGAAATAATGCCTGGACAGATGACCTTGGCAGGAATCATCCATAATGTCCAACTTGTTTTAAGTATAGAAATTCCAACTCTCTACTTGGCTTTGCAGGTAAAAATTATATGCTACTTATAGCTATTTGAATATTTTTTCATCCTTTCCCTGTAAATGCCCCCTTTCTCCCTTCCTGCAAAATTAGGAAATGGGTTAAAAATGCTATTGCAAAGATACATGTAGTGACGATTGATTGTTTGGTAAAATGCATTAATTTAAAGTAGAAGTGGCTAATTTTATAAATGTTAAGATGTTAACCACTTAACTGTCAGTCACCTATATATACAACAGTATGGCAGTGGGATCAATGTCAGTTCTGTAGATTTGCACATAATTCATAGTGCCCTCAAATTTGCTGTGAGTGGCAGATTTTGGTAAAGACTTATGAGAATGGGTCTGTGCAGTAGGTGTACACAATATAACAAAAATCCTGACACAGTGCATAATGGGAATGGCTGCCTTGAGCCTGCTTTTGAGTTAAAATAGTGACTTAGGGGCATTTTTTTTTTTTAGGGTGATTTTCATGTTTTTATTGGCTGTTTCTTGGTGTTAATAGATAGACCAACAGACATAATAGTGAAATGGAAAAGATGTTGGTTAGTTTAAGACTATAGGTGGCCTGTAATAGACATTAAATTGGCAAGAAATGGTTGATTTTGGGCAATTTTCCTGGTCAGGGTAGGGGGGTCTCCAACTCCTCAGTCTGTTTTAGGAGTCTTTACTACGTCTGCCTCAATTTGGACGATTTAAACCATGACCAAGCATTCATGGTAATAATTTATTAACTGAGCAATAGGGATTTTTTATTTTTTTGTGAGTGATGTATTCATAATGGAGGGCAAGTGTTATATAGGAGACTCGAGAACATGGTTAGTGAACAGAGAGAAGGTTGTTAGTGACTAAGAATTTGTTGAAAATACAGTAGTGTAAAATTGGCCAAATTGCCAACTTATGGGTGCTTAATAGGGTAGTTCTAATATTGAATAGGCAGTATTTTTGTGATCAGTGGATAGTATTGAAGGCATATTAACAAAATAGCCAGGAATTAGGTTGGTTCAAGGACAGGAATTGGTCTAAACTAAGTGATGGTGGTGGTGGTAGTAGTAGTAATACCACCACCACCACTACTATTCCATTCTTCCCCCTTCCTCCTCCCATCCTGTCTTCTGGCCTTCTCTATTTTTTTCTATTGTTCACTTGTGACTTGACAGTGATCCAAGATGGACTGAAATGTCATCATAATGTTCCTTTCCTAAGTGTGGGTTATTTATCAATTGTTCCAGTCATTATAATGCAACTTTTTACTCTCCATTGTTTTGTTTGACTCCATATCATTGTCTATTTTTAATCCTGTTAAATTTATGTTGACAGGCCAGCGAGACATGTTTGTGGAATGTTGTCGGGGAGTGGGTCCGATGTATATTTCTTGGTGTGCTGCCCTGGGTGGAGGTGTGTCACTATTTGATCCTGGTGCTGCTTCAAGGACCTGACTATGCTGTGTATTTTGTTGTTGCTCTTCTCAGACATATGAAGGGTGTTATCATCAAGTATGCAGGGTCTTACAAATCTCTTGTTGCTTTGCAGGTAAGATGGAAAGTCATTGTGCAATAAAAATTGTATATTTTAGTATTGATTAAATTGAAAAAATGTGCTCCTCTAAACAGAAAAAATATATATACCAGTAAGTATTAAAATGTTATAAATTTTTATAAAATTTTTAAAGTACATACTCTGTACAGTGGAACCTCGGTTTTCATCTTTAATTCGTTCCAGAGAGTCTGACGAAAATTGAATTCAACAAAAACCGAAGCAATATTTCTCATAAAAAATAATGTAAATCCAATTAATCTGTTCCAGACACCCAAAAATATTAACAAAAAATACATTTTATAGAGAATAACTATAGTTTTACATACAGAAAACAATGAGAAATAAATATAAAGCACTAATGAAATGGATAAATGAACATTTAAATCACTTTTACCTTTATTGAAAACTCTTGTTGGCGTATGGAAGACAGTGAGGAGGGGAGAGGGAGGAGAGATTATCTCTACCACCATCACTACCACCCTCTACCACTCTCTACCACCATCACTACCACTCTCTACCACCATCATTACCACTTTCTACCACCATCACTACCACCCTTTACCACCATCACTACCACCCTCTACTACCATCACTACCACCCTCTACCAATATCACTACCACCATCACTACCATGCTCTACCACCATCACTACCATGTTCTACCACCATCACTACCACCTTCTACCACCATCACAACCACTACCACCATCACTACCGCCCTCTACCACCATTGAATTCTGTCGTGTTTCTCGCCTTCTTTATCGAAGGGCTAGCACTCGGAACTTTCTTTGACCCCAAGGTGACTTATTTAGCAGTCGCACTCAGTAAACAAGCACAAACAGCAATGGATTATTACGAAGTGTTTCGTATGAATGCATAGGGTAATGTTCACTTGACGAGAAACAAAGCCAGACTGACTCAGAATGCTTGTGTGGGATGCTTTGTGAGGGTGCGGGCAGACGGACATGTTTGGTATGGTGGACAAAAACCGAGGTGTTGAACGAAAACTGGGACAATATTTTGATGAAAATAGTCATCGAAAACCAAATTTGATGAAAACCAGGGCAAACGAAAACCGAGGTTCCACTGTACTAATCTATTATAAATTAAGAATAATATTTAGTATCAAATCTATGTTTATCTTAGCAGAATATTTAACAGTAAGACAAAAAATTAAATGCAAATGAAAAGTATATACGATTTATACTGAATAATAATTATTTTACAGACTGGTGTTATTTATGGATGGAGTGCTGGTGACCACCTGAATTTCATGGAGGCCCTATCCCGTCGTCATCGTCGCACAATACTGCCTGCACTTGTCAACTCCTTGTGTAATCTACGCCGCCAATGCACTCCACATCAGTTATAACAAACATTAAAGCAGGTGCAGTACTTATACAATGACTAATAAACAATATTCCTAGCTAAAGTAGCGGTCTGCTTAAAGCTACTGCAGAATAAAAAATCACAATATTGCACCACAGTATTGGAACAAATCATAAAATGATCTCATATTCGAAATGCCATCATGTTTTCATTCTTAGTTTGGAGCTTTTAGTGATCCCTCATATTCAGAATGCTCATAAGCATTTTCAGTATAATAATGACCTCTGTATTAAAGTGAAAAAGCCTGCTATGCAGGCAAAAAATATTCTAAGTAGAGACACCCCAGTGTTGCCCATATGTCTTATTCATCAACTTTTCAGTATTGTATACCATTATTGTAATGAAGTGCCTCTCACACAGACATGATCAGAACCTGTGGTTCACAAGATGATGAACAATTTGTATGTCATGTTATCTTTGTTATCCTCATATTTAAGCTCTGCAGACGATATGAAAACACTGTTGACTTTTATTGACTGTTGTGCAGGAAATGGCTAATTTAGCCTTATCTGTTAATTAGCCCCTCCTGAACCATCTTATGGCTGAAAATATATGGCAGGTAAGGAAAGACTTCAGCCTAGTACCTGGTATGTGTGAGTGCAGATGGGAGGTAAACTGTTATATTCATAGGAAAGCATCAGACCTGTAAGGTTCATACATAATCTTGGAAATGGGGATAATTAGGTTTAATCCATGGAAGGTTTGCTCCAAGTCTCAGAATCAAGAGCCTTTCACTAGCATCAAGACACTTCCTTACAAAGGATGAGTAAAAGGAGTGTTGTCATGGGAAGACTGTAAAACCTTGACACCTAAAAAAAAAAAGTATCATCCACATGTAATTTACTTTATTGTAGACAATGGAATAAATAACCAAATATTGTCAGTGAAATAAGCATTTTTTTTATAGCTTTAAAACCAGGTCAGACAAATACCTGTGAGAATGGGTGAATGCCAGTAGGCCTACTGTAGGTATTTTTTTGTGTGTGTGTGTGTGAGGGGTGGAGGGGTCAAAGTGGTTCCACAAAGTAATTTGTCAAGAGGTAACATATTAGGGCAAAAGTATGATAAGAAACATAGGTAAAGGCATAGTTATTTTTGAGTGCCTCTGGTCATCTCAGTATTAATTACAATACTTAACATGTGAAGTAAAACTACCGTACAGTGGAACCTCGACTTACGAGTTTAATCCATTCCTTGACCTAGCTCGTAACTCAGTTTGCTTGTATATTAAATCAATTTTCCTTATTTAAATTAATTGAAATGCCATTAATCCATTCCAGCGGAATTCCTGCTCTCAGGAGGCAGAACAAAATACTTCAATTTGATGCTAATATCAACTCGACAGTTTATTGATCTATCATAGTTCATCTAATATGACATAATAAACAATATAATTAGCATAGAAACATGATAAATACTCTAGAATGAATAAAGTACACCTACCATCCGACTTACGACCGAGCTTGGTTCCAACCAACCGGTCGTAAGTCGAAATGGACGTAAGTTGAACCTTTGAAAATTGCCGACATATTGGGTAGGGCATAATGTCAAAACTTTCCTATATAAACTACCTACATAATACTGTAATGTAATGTACAATCATTATTTCATTCTTTTTACCATAATTTACTTCTATTGTTGTATTTTAATTATTTATGTACTGTATATAATGTATACATGGTAGTGATATGTATTGTCAAATTTTACATCGCATACAGTATCATATGTTACTATTATCTTTATGTATTGTCGACACAGTGGAATGGGAGAATACCACTGGTAGTGTCATCCTGGCAGAATGTTGTGTAACCTATACCCTAAGTAAAGAGAAACAACTCTGCAACATGTGTAATACTTATCCGGCTGGCTGGCTGGGTTGCCGGGTCGCCGGGTCTGTGGTTGGCCGGGTCTGTGGTTGGCGGGGTGGCTGGCTGGCTGGATGGGTGGGTGGGTGGGTGGCTGGATGGGTGGGTGGGTGGCTGGATGGGTGGGTGGCTGGGTGGGTGGGGTAGGTGGCTGGATCGATGGGTGGGTGTGTGGTATTTGGACTGACTGGCCTGACCATGTATTCCGTCTCTGTTCTCTTCGTATCTCTCTCTCTCTCTCTCTCTTCTCTCTTCTCCTCACTGGTACACGTAAGTCAAGTTATCATACATATTATAAATTACCTAGGATAACCCAAAAACTCCAGACAAAGTGCTATACAGTGGATCTGTGCTCCAGTGCCCTAAATTAATATTAATAATAATAATAATCATTATTATTACAATAATACATATGTACTAATATTAATATTATTATTATTAAGCTATAATATAATAATTGTGTCCACTCATTACTTACCTTAAAATATCTGTAGTTTTAATGTAGAGTGAGAGGTGAGTAAACAAGATTAAATGAATAAATGAGAGAGAGAATGAGAATGTAGAATGTTCACGAGTTATGTAAACAAACGTTGTTGTTGTTACCAGCCCGGACACGAATGATTCCTGTTCACTGTCAAGCCGACCAGAAAAACATCTCATATTTGTTAATTTATATGTTATGTAGCATGTTTACTATATAATTTCGAAAAAAAAATCATAGATGGATTAAGCAAAATGTCTATATTAACGTTTTATATACATTTAATGCGCCTCAGTGATTATTATTGTTATTATCATTATTAATATGGCGTCTTCAAGACCAAGTACACTCTTAATGAGTGGCTCTGAGACAGACAAGCACAAAGACAGACACACAGGTAGACAGAAAGACAGACACACAGGTAGACAGACAGAAAGACACACACATGTAGACAAAGACAGACACAGGTAGACAGAAAGACACACAGGTAGACAGAAAGACAGACACAGGTAGACAGAAAGACACACAGGTAGACAGAAAGACAGACACAGGTAGACAGACACACAGGTAGACAGAAAGACAGACACACAGGTAGACATAAAGACACACAGGTAGACAGAAAGACAGACACACTAGTAGACAGACAGATAAACAGACACACAGAGATACAGACAGATATACAGGCAGACAGATACAGACAGGTTTATGTGCAACAGTGAAAACAAATAAGAGAGTTCGAGAGTAAGAGCCTTTCTTGCCACAATCTCCAGTGCAAGTTTCAGACCTCATCTTAGGGCCATGGTGAAATTTACTGTCCAGTTAGTACAGTTAATACAGTATGATGCTGCTGATAGGGCAGGGTTACTCAAACTGATGCTGCCTGCATGACACATTGCCGCCGCGAGTACTGTCAAATATTGTACAGCTGTGTGCATCAGCCGGCCCAGCCCAGCAGGTCGTAAGTCGGATGGTAGGTGTATGTCATTATGTGACTAGTGGTGGCAGCGAAGGTGGCCATTGCCACTCTGCTCTGACTATATATCTTCCCATGCTCTTATTATAAGAGAAAACAGAGTGTTTGTGAGGGTAACTGCACTATATCACTAGTTTCATAAGGAAAACACTGAAACAGTGTACAGTGGACCCTCGACTAACGCTATTAATCCGTTCCTGAGAGCTCATCGTTAGTCAGAATAATCGTTAGTCAAGTTAATTTTCCCCATAAGAAATAATGGAAATCAAATTAATCCATGCAAGACACCCAAAAGTATTGAAAAAAAAAAATTTAACACATGAAATATTAATTTTAATACACACAAACTGAAGAAGACATGCACAGTTACATGACACTTACCTTTATTGAAGATCTGGTGATGATTGATGGGATGGGAAGAGGGGAGTGTGTTGATGGTCTTAGTGTTTAGAAGGGGAATCCCCTTCCATTAGGACTTGAGGTGGCAAGTCCTTTTTCGGGGTTACTTCCCTTCTTCTTTTAATGCCACTAGGACCAGCTTGAGAGTCACTGGACCTCTGTCGCACAACATATCTGCCCATAGAGGCCTGTACCTCCCGTTCCTTTATGACATTCCTAAAATGTTTCACAACATTGTCAGTGTCACCATTAAACACTTGTTCAGGTTTCAGTCCTTCACTGTCTATGTACTCCTTGAATTCCTGCACATATTTTTCAGCTGCTTTTTGGTCCAAACTGGCAGCCTCACCATGCCTTATCACACTATGTATGCCACTACGATTCTTAAATCTCTCAAACCAACCTTTGCTGGCCTTAAATTCACTCACATCACCACTAGTTGCTGGCATTAAATCGTCATGCAACTTCCTAGCCTTTTCACACATGATTGCTTGAGAGATGCTATCTCCTGCTATCTGTTTTTCGTTTATCCATACCAATAACAGTCTCTCAACATCTTCTATCACTTGCGATCTCAGTTTCGAAAACATAGTTGCACCTTTGGCAAGAACAGCTTCCTTGATTGCCGTTTTCTTGGCCACGATAGTAGCGATGGTTGATTGGGGTTTTGTGTACAGCCTGGCCAGCTCGGAGACATGCACTCCACTTTCATACTTAGCAATGATCTCTTTCTTCATATCCATAGCAATTCTCGCCCTTTTTGCTGTAGGGTTGGCACTAGAAGCTTTCTTGGGGCCCATGGTGACTTATTTTGCAGGTGCAATCACTAAAAAGGCTGTGATAATATGAAATGTTCCGATTGTATGCTTGGAAGCGACCGCGGTGGCTGGCTGGCTTGTAAACACTGGCCAAAAGTGGACGCGTCTCAGACGGAACGAATAGTGTTGGTCGAATTTTTTAGCGCTAATCGAGGCAAAATTTTTGTGATAAAATGTATCGCTAGTCAGATTTATCGTTAATCGATGCCATCGCTGGTCGAGGGTCCACTGTATATATAAATAAGAAATATTGTATAAAACATAACAGAGAATATAAAGAAATAAACTGGTTTTATAAAGTGTACATATGCTGGTGGAGGTGAAGAGTGGAAGATGGGCTACTTGCTACTACGCTCATACTGTTTCCCAAACAATCCGCACACCACCTTGCTCATGTTTATCTATGATTTCGTGCTGTAATTTAATGGACGTCATCCTCTTTTTCTTCTCAGCACTGTCCTTTGCACTTACTTTCTTAGGACCCATGGCTAGAAAAAAGAAATTTGGCAAAATAACTTAAGAAAATACAAGCAAAGCACGAGAGAAATGCTTCCACAGCGAGGTAAACAGTGCTCTGCGCCAACTTGTACTAGTCGCGGTGTTCTGAAGCTCTTCATTATTATTATTATTTTTATTATTATTATTATTATTATTATTATTATTATTATTATTATTATTATTATATTATTATTTTATATATTATTAGATTAATTATTATTTTATTATATTATTACTATACTATAATTTAAGAACCGAACACGATTCATCCTAGATAAGAGCCCCTCACAGCATCAAGGACCTGTGCTGGAGGCTTTTGATCTTGGGAATTGAATCAAGGAACCTTGATGCTGGTGAGGGGCTTTTGATCTTGGGAATTGAATCTATGCTGCAGTTCCCTAAATTAATAATAATAATAATAATTATAATACTGAGGAGCTTCAGAACACTGCCACTAGTACTAGTTGGCGCAGTGCACTGTTTACCTCGCCGTTGAAGCATTTCCCTCCTGTTTGTATTTTCTAGTTATTTTCTAACCATGGGTCCTAGGAAAGTAGGTGCAAAGAACAGTGCTGAGAAGAAAAAGAGGGAGATGTTCATGGAATTAAAGCATGAAATCATGGATAAACAAGTGAGGTGTATGGGTTGTGGGTTGAGGGGGAAGTAGGGTAAACTCTCTCATAACTTGGATGTTTGCTCGTAACTCAGAGCAAAAAATCGACCAAGCGATGGCTCTTACCTTGAAAAATTTGTATATCGGGACACTCGTAAGTCGAAGTTCCACTGTATGTCAGTTAATGAGAGAATTCTTTACAAACATTTTTTACAGTAGTTTTACTCTTTTAACAGATTCTTCCTAAAAAACACATGCAGTGTATAATGTGCTGGATTGTATAAGACAAAGGATGTGGGAATGAAACTTGAGTCAACACACAGTACAATAATTTTTTAAAATCTCATACAGTACATATAAGTTTGAGCAAATTTATCCCGGTACACAATAAATTTTCTTGAGCAAATAATAACACCATATACATTTCTAGGTCAAAAACCTCACTAATGAGAGAAATAATAAGTGATACAATATAAGCAATCAGTAATTAAAAATCTAGCCATTACAATAAATAAATTCTGCCTTTTCTGGAATGATTATGAAGTTCATTAAAAAAATAATGATGGTTAACTATTTAAAGCCACCAAAAGTTCAATAGAAAAAAAAAAAAGATATATAGCACAATTTGTTCCATTACAATTTTAGCTAATTTTTTCAAATATAAATGTGTGTACGTATCTGTATATACATATGGGTTTGTATGTGAAATTGGCATGAGCTTCAGATTTTGCAGGCATACACTTCAATCAGATTACCTAGATGAAGAAATTCAAGAACACTATTGATACCTTACCATGATTAACAAAATGTGAATCACTAATTGAAAATTATGGGTAACTTCAATTTTAAAATAGAAACTGGGAGAAAGCTCTGTAGGAAAGTTTGATACGAGTGATGAGTCTGAAGAATACACAACTAAATTTTTTCACTATTATTGCCTTTACCCTTCAGAAGGGTTGCCTTGATGTTGATGGAGAATTCTTGATCCAAGGATCTGCAGCTACACTACCTCTTATTTCCCAACTCTAGCAAGCACTTCCCATTTCCCCAGCACTGTATGACATCCCTGTGGTGTAGCTCTTTCTTGTGAGTATGATTAATTTGTTGTAGAAAAGTTTTGACCCTGGAACACTGTTCTCCCCATATATACATGGGGCATGAAAAACATAGGTTCGTATAGGCAAGGTATATGCGAGGGTCAGGTAAGCTGAATCCTTAGTGAGGTTACCTGATTGCTTTGTCCTTAGGTGAATGGGATGATGAGCACTATATTCTATCCCAAACTGTTTCTTAGTCATAGCAAAATTTGCTGAAAAGACTCTCCCATTCTTCCATTGGCTTTTCTTTTGCACTCCATCACTTGTTTTATCTCACCCTTTCACTCTATATACTCAGCCTTCTGTATATATTTTTTTTTTTTTTTTGCATTGCAACAAACCTTTCATATGCTAACTTCTCCTTAATACCCCTTTTCTGTAATCATTCTATCACTTCTTCTTCGAAACCATACCCACCCTCATATAATTAAAATCAGTGCTAAACATATTAGCACTGATTTCTTAAATCTACCCCATGCCATTTTGACCTTATTTTCTGTATTCCACATTTTTGCTAAGGGTTACTTTCATTTCCCACTGTCTCCCTAAGTTTGTTTTTGCTTGTCTTTTACTGTAGCTACCAAATCAGATTGTCGTCTATAAAAAATGCACATCAAGAAGCCTACCTATAAACTTGTTATCCACAAATATACAGTCTAGTAAATTGCTGTCATAGCACATTACATTATGTCTCATAGACTTATCCTATTAAGAGGACCCCATTTTCATTTTCCCTGGCACTCTAAACTTTACCAACTGTGTTTTGTACAACACTCTCTCCTATTTTAGCATTAAGTCACTCACAATTATTCTCTACCTGATGTAAAACCCTCTAAACATTTACTCAGACCATCCCAAAATCTCTTCCCTGTATCCTCACCCCATGTGCATTAAACACTTGTTATAACCCACCTATGGAATTCCACTTTTTCAGTTTAATAGACTTAATTCTCGAAATTTAAACATTTATACTCCCTCCTTCTTTTCCATAGCTAACCATTTAATATCACTGTTACTCCCACTCCTTTTAGCTTTGCTTCAGTACCCTTTCCTTCATAGCATTAATAATCAGTTCTTTATCATTTGTACTACAACCACACACATTCAGACACCCCAACTGTAAAATTTTCTTCCAAGTCTTTTTATTAACTGATACAGAATAGGGCTACTAGCCTTCTGCTTCTAACTTTTTAATCACCTATGCTATGCATTGTTTACAGGGAAAAGCTAACCCACTTCTCCATGAAAAGGAAAAAAAAACATACAAGGGCAAGAACTATTATGAAATTCAGTAAAAAACTTTACTTAGTTAGCTGTGTGTGTCTACTCACCTAATTGTGGTTGCAGCAGTCAGATCATAGCTCCTGGCCCACCTCTTCACTGGTCACTGCTAGGTCCACACTCTCCTTGCTCCACAAGTTTTATCATACCTCTTCTTAAAGCTATGTATGGATCCTGCCTCCAAGTACATCTCTCTCCAGATTGTTCCACTTCCTGACAACTCTATGACTGAAGAAATACTTCCTAACATCCCTGTGACTCACCTGAGTTTTCAGCTTCCAATTGTGACCCCTTGTTGCTGTGTCACATCTCTGAAACATCCTGTCCATATCTACCTTGTCAATTCCTCTCAGTATTTTATATATCATTATCCTGTCCCCTCATCCCTCCCGTCCCCTGGTGTTGTCTGTTTGATTTCCCTTAACCTTTCCAAGTAGGACCTGTGCGTGCGTGTGCTCACTTAGTTGTGGTTGCATGGGTCAAGTCATAGCTCCTGGCCCCACCTCTTCACTGGCTGCTACTACTGGGTCACTCTCCCTGCACCATGAGCTTTATCATACCTCTGCTTTAAACTATGAATGGATCCTGCCTCCACCACATCACTTCCCAAAATATTCTGCTTCCTGACTACTCTGTGACTGAAGAAATACTTCCTAACATCCCTGTGATTCATCTGTCTTCAACTTCCAACTGTGTCCCCTTGTGGCTGTGTTCCATCTTTGGAACATTCTGTCTCTGTCCACCTTGTCAATTCCTCCAGTATTTTATATGTCGTTATCATGTCCCCCCCATCTCTCCTGTCCTCCAGTGTTGTCAGGTCAATTTCCCTTAACCTCTCCTTGCAGAACATACCCCTTAGCTCTGGGACTAGTCTCGTTGCAAACCTTTGCACTCTCTCTAGTTTCTTTACGTGCTTGGCTAGATGTGAGTTCCAAACTGGTGCCGCATGTTCCAACATGAGCCTAACATACACAGTGTACAGGGTCCTGAACGATTCCTTATTAAGTTGGCGGAATGCTGTTCCTAGGTTTGCTAGGCACCCATATGCTGCAGCAGTTATTTGGTTGACGTGCACCTCAGATGTGCCTGGTGTTATACTCACCCAAGAGTCTTTTTCCTCGAGTGAGGTTTGTAGTCTCTGGCCCCCTAGACTGTACTCTGTCTGTGGTCTTCTTTGCCCTTCCCCAGTCTTCATGATTTTGCAATTGGTGGGGTTGAACTCCAAGAACCAATTGCTGGACCAGGCCTGCAGCCTGTCCAGATCCCTTTGTAGTTCTGCCTGGTCCTCATCCAATTGAATTTTTCTCATCAGTTTCACATCATCTGCAAACAGGGACACTTCAGAGTCTATTCCTTCCATCATGTCGTTCACAAATACCAGAAACAGCACCGGTCCTAGGACTGACCCCTGTGGAACCCCACTCGTCATAGGCGCCCACTCTGACACCTTGCCTCGTACCATGACTCGCTGCTGTCTTCCTGACAAGTATTCCCTGATCCATTGTAGTGCCTTCCCTGTTATCCCTGCCTGGTCTTCCAGTTTTTGCACTAACCTTTGTGTGGAACTGTGTCAAACGCCTTCTTACAGTCCAAGAAAATGCAATCTACCCACCCCTCTCTCTCGTGTCTTACTGCTGTCGCCCTGTCATAGACCTCCATTAGGTTTGTGATACAGGATTCCCCGTCCCTGAAACCGTGTTGGCTGTTGGTAAGCACATCTCTTTCTAGGTGTTCCACCACTCTTCTGATAATCTTCTCCATGACTTTGCATACACGTCAGTGACATGTGCATACATGTCAGTGACGCTGGTCTATAGTTTAATGCTTCTTATCTGTCTCCTTTTTTAAAACTTGGGACTACATTTGCTGTCTTCCATACCTCAGGTAATCTCCCTGTTTCGATAGATGTGTTGAATATTGTTGTTAGGGGTACACACAATACCTCTGCACCCCCTCTCAGGACCCATGGAGAGATGTTATCCAGCCCATCGCCCATCGCCTTTGAGGTGTCTAGCTCACTCAGTAGCCTCTTCACTTCTTCCTCAGTTGTATGTATTGTGTCCAACACTTGGTGGTGTACCCCACCTCTCCATCTTTCTGGAGTCCCATATGTCTTCTCTGAACACTTCTTTGAATCTCATGTGAGTTCCTCGCATACTTCTCGGTCGTTTCTTGTTATCTCTCCTCCTTCCTTCCTTAGCCTGATTACCTGATCCTTGACTGTTATTTTCCTCCTGATGTGGCTGTACAACAGCTTCAGGTCAGATTTGGCTTTCGCTGCTATGTCATTTTCATATTGTCGTTGAGCCTCCCTTCTTACCTGTGCGTGTGTGTGCGCACGTGCATGTGCACATATGCGTATGCATATGTGCGCATGCACATATTCACCTATATGTTTGCAGGAGTCATGTAACAGCTCCCCTTCCTTTCTCCCCCCATCTCTCTTTCTCTCTCAAACCCACACCTGAGGTAGTATGTTATTACGTATTATTATAATCAAAACTAAGCGCTATGGAAAACTCATGGAAATTAAAACTGTATTGGAGTATAAAACAAATTCCAACCACAGAATAGAGTGAAAAATTAATGTGAAGGAAGGACCTGGGAGTGATAATGTCAGAGGATCTCACTTTCAAAGATCACAACAATGTTTCTATCACATCTGCTAACAAAATGATGGATAATGAGAGCCTTCAAAACTAGGGATGCCAAGCCCATGATGGTTCTCTTCAAATTGCTTGTTCTCTAGGCTGGAATATTGCTGTACATTAACGGCCCCTTTCAAGGCAGGTGAATTGCAGACCTAGAGAATGTACGGAGAACTTCCACGGCACACATAAATACGATAAAGCACCCAAACTACTGGGAACAGTTGAAATCCCTTCATTTGTATTCCCTAGAATGCAGACAAGAAAGACACATGATAATATACACTTGGAAAATCCTAGAGGAACTAGTCCCAAATTTGCACACGAAAATCACTCCCTACGAGAGCAAAAGACTTGGCAGGAGATGCAACATCCCCCCAATGAAAAGCAGGGGCACCATGAGTATGCTAAGAGACAACACAATAAGTGTCACAGGCCCAAGACTGCTCAGCTGCCTACCGGCATACATAAGAGGGATTACCAACAGACCTCTGGCTGTCTTCAAGAAAGAACTGAAGAGGCACCTAAAATCAGTACCTAATCAGCCAGGTTGTGGTTCGTATGTCAGTCTGCATGCAGCCAGCAGTAACAGTCTGGTTGATCAGACCCTGATTCACCAGGAGGCCTGGTCACAGACCGGGCCATGGAGCCGGTGATCCCTGAAACCCTCTCCAGGTATACTCCAGGGAAACCCACCAGGGTCATACAATGCTGCAGAAGCATGTTAAGAAACTGGAAGAAATGCATAACAAAACTTGTTCCTAAACTAAGGGGCATGCACTATGAGGAGAGGTTAATGGAACTGAATTTATTGGGTAGAGGGAAACAGGTTATTTAAAAGGCAAGAAACAGAAACTCAGGACATGACCTATGAGGAACAGCTAATGGAAATGAATATAACGACATTGGATGATAGAAAAACTTGGGGACATATGATAAGAACTGATAGGATAGGCAAAGACAGACTGTCATTATCTATCACTATGTTGGGTCCCATGATGTACTATGTCCCTTGTTGGTGATAATAGGGGTGCTACCAAAGAGCTTGCATGGCTGTATAAATTGACACCTCACTGACAAATAACTATCATCAGTGGATTGGTCATCGATTGCTGGAAAATCAGCTCGCATAACTATCATTATTACTACTCACATCTGTGTGTAAACTATGAAAGAATGCAAGCTTTTGCTTACAGTGTGTACGTGCTCTGGAGAAATTGACCCCAGCCATAGACGGCTGTGGGTCATCAGGGTTTTCAGCGCTATTTCTGGCATCTTGAACATAACTTTCAATCACTCGGTGATCAGACCCAAAGAACTCATCTTTAGCTCCCTAACCCTCATTGCTGGAACTATCATTGGAGAATAATACCCAATGAATTCACCTGGGAGTGAAACCCTTGCATCCATGTAGCATGTTGATGGCATTCTCACAATGCACTGTGGTGGCCCCAGTTTTTTTTGTATACTGCACACACACTGTGCAGATCTGTTCTCTTGTGGCTAGGCCTACCAACCTTTTATGCCAAATTTGAAGCAGCTAGAATTTGTGTGCAGATCTACAAAAGTGACACTGACATCAGTAACATACATCTATGTGGGAGACAGTGAAAGGGTTAAGAGCAGGTATGACAGGACCCATGAGGCTAAAAGGAGAGTGAATCTGGAGAATGGCAAGTTAAAGGCAGGCCCAGAATCCAAGACACAAGTCCTGCAATCACAAACAGGTGAGTACACACACACAGGCCAGGAGCTGTGACTTGACCCCTGCAACCACAATAGGCGAGTATGCACACACACGTGTAATGAATGTTAGTATTAGTTGTCAGACTCACATGCCATCTTTAAGTATTTATGAAACAAAGACAAAATCAGCAGCTCAGGCTATAAAAAAAAAACCAAGACCTAAGTGAAGCGAAGAAAAATAGAAGCTGCAATACTGTCTCAAAATACATCACAAGAAACCCACAAATTACAAATGAAAACCAGACAATATTTAGTCTGTCATGGACCATCATTTAGTTGTGATTGTCAATTTTCATTTCTAGTTTCTGGGCTTGAGTGGAGTACCAGTATATGTATATACAGTATATCAAGCATATAAAGTCAAATATGCTGACTTGGCAGTACAGTATTGTAATTTAGCAAAACAAGTAGTGAGTAAATTCATTGCTGCAACAACTTTTGCAAAAATATCGGACCAAACATCCAATATTAGCGTTTTATGTTTAGTATACAGTGGACCCTCGGTTATTGGCTGTTCCGGATATCGGCCAATTTGGATTTCAGCTGCTTTTTTGGCCAAAATTCTATCCCGGTTTTCGACCATTTCAGAGATCGGCCATATTGGACACATAATAATAATCACTCTTAAGCACATTAAATGTCTTACTTTAGATTAATATAGACATTTTCATTAATCCATCTATGATATTTTCTTCAAAATTATACAAGAAACACATTACATAGCATATAAATATGCAGTGTTTATGTGCTATTGAGTGGTGAGTACCGGTGAATCAAGGAGGAGAGGGTGGAGGGTGAACATTACGTTTTCCCTGATTCAGCATTAGAGAAAACTGTGACTCTGGCATCTGGTCCAGTCACTGCCCTTCTTAAGCATTTGTTTACAATTCTCGGCATGAATTATTCATTACTTCTCCCTTTGTTTATGATGGCATCTAAAGGTAGTTGTTAGAAACAGTTAAACTCAGTGAACATGGTATGTCGATGTAATAACATGGCTATGTAGTGTAATAATATGGCTGTGCAGTGTAGCCCAGGGGGGATACATACGTGTACCTACATCTACCAGCTACCTACGTTGAATTCCAACAAATAAATACTACTCACCTCTCGCCCTACATTAAGACTATAAATACAGGAAGGCCCCACTTATACGGCGGGTTAGGTTCCAGGCTACCGCCGTAAAGCGGAAATCGCCGTAAAGTGGAACACCCTTTTTTTCCACTTATAAATGCATACAAACACTAGATAACAAGTTTACACTAACATATATTAAGTTAGCAATAGAACCAGGCATCAAAAAACAATAAAAAGGTACAATACACACATAGTGCACTCATTACTTACCTTAAAATATTTATAGTCTTAATCTAGGGTGAGACAAGTAGTATTTATTGTAAGAAATCAAGTGTGGTATGTATTGTAATAGCCAGCCTACCTTACAGGCCACCCCACCCACACATGCTATTCTATGATATTTAAGCATCCCAGAGCGATAAAATGTATATACAGTTCACTCATTACTTACCTTAAAATATTTGTAGTCTTAATGTAGGGTCAGGAGTAAGTAAATGAGATAAAACGAATAAATGAGAGAGAGAAAGAATGAATACATGAGAGGTGACAGGCCAGGCACAGAGTAAACAAACCAGGCTCCCACATCTTATATTTATGTTTATTTATTCTATTGTGGGGTGTATTTATCATCTTTTTATGTTATGTATCGTGTTTATTATATAATTTTGAAAAAAATATCATGGCTGGATTAATGAAAATGTGTATATTACCGTAATATACGACATTTAATGAGACTCCGTGACTATTGTTATTATCACCACTTGTGGAAATCGTCTGCTACCACAGATCACATTTATGTTTATTTATTCTACTGTGGGGTGTATTTATCTTATTTATATGTTATGCATCGTGTTTATTATATAATTTTGAAAAAAATATCATGGCTGGATTAATGAAAATGTGTATATTACCGTAATATACGACATTTAATGAGACTCAGTATTGTTATTATCACCACTTGTGGAAGTCGTCTGCTACACAGCTCACATTTATGTTTATTTATTCTACTGTGGGGTGTATTTATCTTATTTATATGTTATGCATCGTGTTTATTATATAATTTTGAAAAAAATATCATGGATGGATTAATGAAAATGTGTATATTAACGTAATATACGACATTTAAATGACTTGATGTATGTAAGTTTATTTAGGTACAGGTATACATAAGTATAATTATCAGAGTATATATAAAATATGAAATAACTTTTAAAAACATTTGAAATTTTGGAGTTTCCAGACAAAATGGAGAGACTTAGTGCTTACTGAGCTCATGGAGAATGTAAACAAACAGGGTGGGGCACGGTGACCGTATTAGAAAGTCAGGTGGGGGGAGCCGTATAGTGAGTTTTGGTCATAATTTGAAATGTCCGTATTAGCGGAACGCCGTAAAGCGGAACGCCGTAAAGCGGGGCCCTCCTGTATTTTAATGTACTGTGGCAGTATCAAAGCCCTAGATAGGGCTTTGATACCTGAAGTCCTTATGGAGAGGGATTCCCAACTCTCTCTCCCCTCCTTGCCTTCAATACGCCAACAAGAATCTTCAGTAAAGGTATGTAATGTTCGTTTATCATTAAAATTTGTGCTTTACGTATATTTATTTTTCATTGTTTTGTGTATGTAAAACTACAGTTATTCTCTATAAAATGTATTTTTTGTTAATACTTTTCGGAGTTTGAAATGGATTAATTGGATTTACATTATTTCTCATGGGAAATATTATTTCGGTTTTCAGCCATTTCGGATTTAGGCCAACCTTCTGGAACGGATTATGGCTGATAACCAAGGGTCCACTGTACAATAAATTTAAGCTGACTTTTCATAGATTGAATAGGATTAACCTAAATTATATTAAATTAATTTTAGCAAGGTTAGGTGAGGTTGCTATAAGATAGTTCTGTGCAAAATAACAAAGGTGCATAAATTAATTAAAAAAATTCATGCATCATATATTTATAAGTGCAGAAGAGAAAATTTTTGAAAAGATCTATTTCAAGGCAGTTCAGCTTCTTTGACTCTGCCTAAAAAAGAAGTAGAGTGGAGGCAAGTAATTTTTATGACAAGTTGGACTGTTGGAGTGTGAATGAGGTAATATTTATGAAAAAATTCAGGGAAACTGGTTAGCCAGATTAGTCCTGGAGGTGGGAAGTACAGTGCCTGCATTCTGAAGAAGGGGTGAGGATGCTGCAGTTCAGAGATCTATCAGAACTGTGATGTCAGCATGTGATTGAACAATGGTGAAATCATTTCCTCTTTTTTGGGGGGCTACCCTGCCTGGGTGAGAGATTCCTGGTGCGTTTAAATAAATTTGAGAGCTTTACATTGCACAGAATTTTTGAGGTTGAAACAGGACTACCTTATAAACCACATTTTTGTGAATATAACTATTATATTACACCTTACACAACTTCCCAGGGTTAATAAAGAATTTACAAGTTTAACATAGTAACACAGAATTTCCTATACATATATATATTTTTTTTTCAACAAGTCGGCCATCTCCCACCAAGGCTGGGTGACCCAAAAAGAAAGAAAATCCCCAAAACAAAAATACTTTCATCATTCAACACTTTCACCTCACTCATACATAATCACTGTTTTTGAAGAGGCACCCAGATACAACAGTTTAGAAGCACATATGAAGATACAATATAAAAAGTGACCTGAAATAACTACAATATCAGGGCCCCCAATTATCTATATACCATCCTATTACACACCCCTCCAAACTGCCAATATCCCAAACCCTCCTTTAACCCTTTGACTGTTTCGGTTGTATATTGTCTTACGAGCCACCGTGTTTGACGTATATATACTCAAAAATTCTAGCGGCTTCAAATCAAGCAGGAGAAAGCTGGTAGGCCCACATGTGAGAGAATTGGTCTGTGTGGTCAGTGTGCACTATATAAAAAAAAATCCTGCAGCACACAGTGCATAATGAGAGAAAAAAACTCCGACCGTGTTTTTGGATTAAAACGCCGCCTTTGTGGTGTATTTTCGTATAGGATTTATGGTTGTATTCTCGTTTTCTTGGTCTCATTTGATAGAATGGAAAACATATTATAGAGGTGATTTCGATTGGTTTTACTATGAAAAGAACCTTGAAATGGAGCTCAAAGTAAGGGAAATGTTTGATTTTTGCCAATGTTCAAAAGTAAACAAATGATGTCATTGTCCAATAAATGTCCAACTAGCCATTCTGATATGCAGTCATTAATGGGTTGGCATTATTACAATATTGCAGTAGCCTGCATAACAATAAATCTTCTATTTTTTGTTTGAATAAAAATTCAAAATAGAAAGCAAGAGTAATATCAGAGGGGCCTGGAGATGTGATTGATGAACAAAGAAAATGTTATTTTAGAGCCTAGAATGTCTGCATTGTTCATTCTGGACCCTATTTTGAAACTGGAATATTTTTTAATTTGCGTGAAATTGGCCAAATTGCAAATTTCTGACTATGTTATTGGGTAGTTGAAATAGGTAAATGGGCAGTTTCTTGTACTCAATAGAATAAATGGAGTTCTAAAGAAATGGCTATGAGTTTGGTCGGCTGGAACAATGGAATTAGCCGAAAATAGGGCTCAAAGTAGGCGAAATCGCCAATTCGTAAATATCGCCGAGGTCGCTAACTTTGCAAGAGTGTAATTCCATAAGTTTTTCCATCAAATTTCGTTCTTTTGCTGTCATTACCATCGGGAAAAGTTTCTCTGTCATTTCATAAGAAAAATTTTTTTTTTTTTTTTTTTTTTTTTTTTCCAAAAATTTTTTGACACCAGGAGACACCTCAGGATTTGGGGTTGCAACAGTCAAGGGGTTAAAGTGCAGGCATTGTACTTCCCATTTCCAGGACTCAAGTCCGGCTATATAAAAATAACTGGTTTCCCTGAATCCCTCCACTAAATATTACCCTGCTCACACTCCAACAGCTCATCAGATCCCAAAAACCATTCATCTCCATTCACTCCTATCTAACAGGCTCATGCACGCTTGCCGGAAGTCCAAGTCCCTCGCCCATAAAACCTCCTTTACCCCCTCCCTCCAACCTTTTCGAGGACGACCTCTACCCCACCTTCCTTCCCCTACAGATTTATACGCTCTCCATGTCATTCTACTTTGATCCATTCTCTCTAAATGACCAAACCACCTCAACAACCCCTCTTCAGCCCTCTGACTAATACTTTTATTAACTTCACACCTTCTCCTAATTTCCACACTTCGAATTCTCTGCATAATATTTACACCACACATTGCCCTTAGACAGGACATCTCCAATGCCTCCAACCGCCTTCTCGCTGCAGCATTTACAACCCAATCTTCACACCCATATAAGAGTGTTGGTACAACTATACTTTCATACATTCCCTTCTTTGCCTCCATTGATAATGTTTTTTGTCTCCACATATACCTCAACGTACCACTCGCCTTTTTTCCCTCATCATTTCTATGGTTAACCTCATCCTTCATAAACCCATCTGCTGACACATCAACTCCCAAATATCTGAAAACATTCACTTCTTCTATACTCCTCTTCAATGTGATATCCAATTTTTCTTTATCTAAATCATTTGATACCCTCATCACCTTACTCTTATCTATGTTCGCTTTTAACTTTCTGCCTTTACATACCCTCCCAAACGTGTCCACTAACCTTTGCAATTTTTCTTTAGAATCACCCATAAGCACAGTATCATCAGCAAAAAGTAACTGTGTCAACTCCCATTTTGTATTTGATTCCCCATAATTTAAACCCATCCCTTTCCCCAACACCCTAGCATTTACTTCTTTTAGAACCCCATCTATAAATATATTAAACAACCATGGTGACATTACACATCCCTGTCTAAGACCCAGCTTAACTGGGAAGTAGTCTCCCTCTCTTCTACACACCCTAACCTGAGCCTCACTATCCTCATAAAAATCCTTTACAGCATTTAGTAGCTTGCTACCTATTCCATATACGTACTAGCAGCATCTGCCACATTGCTCCCCTATCCAGTCTATCACATGCCATTTCTAAATCCATAAATGCAATGAAAACTTCCCTACCTTTATCAAAATACTGTTCACATATATGCTTCAATGTAAACACTTGATCTACACATCCCCTACCCACTCTAAAGCCTCCTTGCTCATCTGCAATCCTACTCTCTGTCTTAACTCTAATTCTTTCAATAATAACCCTACCATACACTTTTCCTGGTATACTCAGTATACTTATTCCCCTATAATTTTTACAATCTCTTTTGTCCCCCTTCCCTTTATATAAAGGAACTATACATACTCTCTGCCACTCCCTACATACCTTCCCCTCTTCCGTACATTTATTAAACAAAAATACCAACCACTCCAACACTATATCCCCCCCATGCTTTTAATATTTCTGTCATGATCCTGTCAGTTCCAGGTACTTTACCCCCTTTCATTCTACGTAATGCCTCACACACCTCCCCCACACTCACCCCCTGCTCTTGTTCACTCCTAAAAGATGTTATACCTCCCTGGCCAGTGCATGAAATGATCGCCTCCCTTTCTTCATCGACATTTAAAAGTTCCTCAAAATATTCCCAACATCTACCCAATACCACCAGCTCCCCATCTACTAACTCCCCTACTCTGTTTTTAACTGACAAATCCATTCATTTCCTAGGCTTTGTTAACTTGTTTAACTCACTCCAAAATTTTTTTTCATTAAAATTTCTTGACAATGCCTCACCCACTTTATCATCTCTCCTTTTGCACTCTCTCACCACTCTCTTCACATTCCTTTTACTCTCCATATACACTGCTCTTCTTATAACACTTCTGCTTTGTAAAAACCTCTCATAAGCTATCTTTTTCTCTTTTACCACACCCTTTACTTCATCATTCCACCAATCACTCCTCTTTCCTACTGCACCCACCCTCCTATAGCCACAGGCTTCTGCCCCACATTCTAATACTGCATTTTTAAAACTATTCCAACCCTCTTCAACCCCCCCCCCCACTACTCATACTTGCACTAGCCTACCTTTCTGCCAGTAGTTGCTTATATCTCACCCTAACTTCCTTCTCCCTTAGTTTATAGACTTTCACATCTCTTACTTGTTCTTTCCATTTTCCTTTCGTCAGATCTACCTCTTACTCTAACTTTAGCTACAACTAAATAATGATCCAATATATCAGTTGCCCCTCTGTAAACATGTATATCCTGAAGCCTACCCATCAACCTTTTATCCACCACTACATAATCTAACAAACTACTTTCATCATGTGCTATATCATACCTTGTATACTTATCCTCTTTTTCATAAAATACGTACAGTGGTACCCCAAGTTTCGTACAGCTTCCAACTCGAACAATTATGTAAGTGTATTATTGTAAGTACTTTTTTAAGTGTATTTTTGGAGGTCTGAAACTGACTAAACTAAATTAATTAATCCTTATGGGAACAAATTCGTTTGGTAACGGCACTTGAACAGCCTTCAGGAACGAATTATGGCCGAAACTCTAGTACCACTGTATTACTTATTACCAAACCTCTTTCTACACATAGCTCAATTAAAGGCTCCCCATTTTCATTTACCCCTGGCACCCCAAATTTACCTACTCCCTCCACAACATTTTTACCCACTTTAGCATGAAAATCCCCAACTACAAAACTCCCCACACACTCAACATTTCCCAAAATCTCTCTCTATCCTCTACACTTCTCTCTTCTCCAAGTGCATAAGTGCTTCCTATAACCCACTTTTCACATCCAACCCTTGTTTTACTCCACATAATCCTTGAATTAATACATTTATATTCCCTCTTTTCCTGCCATAACTTATCCTTCAACATTATTGCTACTCTTTCTTTAGCTCTAACTCTATTAGAAACCCCTGACCTAATCCCATTTATTTCTCCCCACTGAAACTCTCACGCCCCCTTCAGCTTTGTTTCACTTAAAGCCAGGACATCCAGCTTCTTCTCATTTATAACATCCACAATCGTCCCTCATCATCTGCACAACATCCACGCACATTCAAACATCCCACTTCGATGGTTTTCTTTTTTTTCTTTTTAGTACACTATACAGGAAAAGGGGTTACTAGCCCATTGTTCCTGGCATTTTAGTTGACTTTTACAACAAGCATGGCTTACAGAGGAAAGATTCTTATTCCACTTCCTCATGGATATAAAAGGAAAAGCAATAAGAATAAGAACTATTAAGATAAAATCAAAGAAAAGTCAGATGAGTGTGTATATATAAATGTGTACATGTATGTGCAGCTGTCACAAAAAAATTATAGGTTGATACATTTACTAAAATTATTATTAAGGCATTACCCCATGAGTACATCTGAGCTCACTCATGACAATCTTTACCCCTTGATGCCAGTAAAGGGGCTCTTAATCCAAGGAACTGAACCTAACCTCCTCTTTGGATCAAACTCGAGTCCCTCCTATTTCCCCAAGTGCTATATTACACCTACAGGTTTAGTGCTTCATCAATCAAAATAAATATGTCAGGCTTTATGGTGGGAAAATATTTACTAAATATACAAACTAAGACCAAACATAAGTAGAGTAATTAATCTCTCCTTGATAAAATTACAGATGCAGTTTTAAATGACCATTCAACATCATATGTAAACTGATATCTGTATATTAATATTTCTCTTATTCAGCATGATTAACCAGAATTCTCCCAAATTCAGATGAATTTAGAATAATTTCTGAAATTTTGTATTTTCTGAACAAGAGCAACAATTTTTAATTAAAATTTAGATTTTGGAACAGGCCAGCAGAATTCTTTCAAATGAGAGAGAACACTCCAAAAAAATATTTTAAAGTAATTTTCTGTAATTCAAAAATCATTGCACAAATATCAGTTCAAATAAGAGCTACAGTACTGTATATCATTGAATAGAAAGTCAATTTTTTAGTCTTATAAATAAATGAATTTTTGGCATGATACAAGTATTTACATTACAGTCTTATATACACAGCATTATTAAAAGAAACAATTTGTAAAATATATACATTTAATGCATTGCTCATTCATGTTATGAACAGGATATGGCTAAGTTTCACAAGCATCGTTTTGTCATAAGCTAAAATCTATTTATACATAAAAATATTAATTTTATCATTTTTTAATGAACCTTCAAAATCTTTAATCAATGCAAATGCTACATTATATTTGAGCAAATGACTTGTTCCTTCTGGGCTCTTGCCAACCTTCAGGGATTGAATCCTGGAACATTCAACAGTTAACGGTGTCAAAAGACATTTGAAGATGTACCTGAAATTAGTTAAAATAAAAAAAAAATCACATTAGTTTGTTTGTATCACATAAGTAGTGCAGTCACTACATACTTGCACTTACAAAAAAAAAAAAAAAGTTTGGGAAAACTGAGTAAGATTCATCTTATCAAGAAAAAATTAGAACAGGGCAGAGCAATTATGCTCCAGAATTGTATTTGAGAAAGGGTTGAACCCATGTGGGTTACTCAATGATACATGGTGAGGATATGGGGTATGGTACAGGGAAAAAAAATACAAGTGTTTAAATGACAACTGCAAAGGGAGAATGGTTACAATCAGTGTAGCAAAGTAGTGTCGGGATGCAGAGGTGTAATGTCAGTAAGTAAGGGCATGAAGACAACATACAGAACAAGCTTTCATTGGCACTGTTTTGCTCAGAGTTGAGCAAGTCACAGAAAGGGTACTTTTTACATACATACTCATGCCAGGTGTTGATGCAGTTAGAACACTTCAGTCATCCTTCTGGTCTATTATTTACATTTACTACTGTATTATGGACTAAGTGTTTATGTATCATTCATCGCAACCTGCACATGGAATGGTGTATACACCAGGAATGCTGCAAACTGGTTCTTAAGAGTCCAGGTCTGGTGTCAAATAATTTTTGATGGATACTTTTTTTTAAATTACCTTATTATTATTATTATAATCAAGGGGGAAGCGCTAAACCCGGAGGATTATACAGCGCCTGGGGGGGGGATGTGGAAGGCATTCAGGCTTAATTCGGGGAACTGATAAATTACCTTATGAGCAGACAGATGTCTTATCTTTCCAAAAGGCAACATTACAGATCTCATCATGACCCATGGCCGGGCTCAGAGAGTAGACAAACTCTCGAAACTCTTCTTCAAAGATATGGCACTGAAGAAAAGTGGTACGTACTAACATAGCTATGTCAGAAACTATTTGTGTCTTTACCAGAACTGAACACACAATTAGCAGCAGTGATGGTGCATACACCATTCTATGCATAGATAGTAATATATGAAAGAAAAGTCAAGGAGCACAGACACCAGAATTCAGGAACACCAGTACACTTATAAGGTTCACAACACTACTACACATGTTATTCATCGAGACAAACACGAACACCTTATGGCATGGAAAAATGCCAAATGTTATTAAAGGACAGATCCTGACAATAATGCTTGGACTTCCTGATCATCAGCACAAGACCTTACAACAGAACCACTGTGCCTGCAGCCTACCAAAACCCTTAGCACACATTATCCTACATGGAAAATGCCCATAATCCAATAACTCAAAACTGAATTATGAAACAGTAAGTCAACTGCAATGTTTTGCTATCCTTATCATCAGCAGCTGACATAAGATTCTTTATTATTCCTGACCCTTATGGGTTTCGCACTATATCTGATTGTGATAATTTATTGTTCTTCACTCTCTCAGAGTACAGTATATGTGTACAATAATAATCTCTCTTATAACCTGTGTGTCCAACATGCAAGCAGGAGCGTACAATCAACAACAATAGAGGATATCCAGAACCCTAACTGTGATCTTAATGCTAAACAGTTTGTTGGTCACTAATACAGACCAATGATGCAGTCAAATGATCTCATAAGAATTGAGTTAATACCAGAGAGTAGTCCCAGAATGGTAACTCCAAGTGCAAGATTGAAAGATTCTAAACTGCTAAAGGCATGGAGAAGTCTGCCAGTTCATTGCTCTGAGCTTTAGCACATGTATATCAGAACAAAACTGTTTGTTTGTATAAATTCAAAACATGTCTTACTCTCAGGCTAATGTAGATCTGATGTAAATGATTTTTCTCACTTTTTATCTGATGCACTAGAACACTATGAAACATTTGATTTTTAATGGAGGCAGACAGGTAGGCTAGCAGGTTTCAATCACATAACTGAAAGGTTCGATGAGTGGGCATCATATGACAGCATTCGTATCTCCCCTGAAGGGAGAGATGCTGCTGAGGGCTCTTGACCCAAGGAATTTTAACTTGTCTTTCCCTATATTAGATCAAACCTTATTGCCTCCCATTCTCATTATATGATCTCTACGGGTTTGGTGCTAACTGTTTAATATAACAAAAGGATTCAGAGAAACTGGTTAGTTGGACTGGTGTCCTGGAGGCAGGAAGGACACTACTTGCACTCAGATCAATATATGATCTAAAAAAGCTCATGGTAGAGTATTACTATATTCATGGGAAACCTATCAAAGACATACAGTGCCACATAAGCCATAATCAGGTTTGGTATGAAGAATGGGAAGGTACAGTAGCTCCAGTTTCTTGGATCAAGAGTTCTTCAGAATTGAGACACCCCCTTCCCCATGAAGGGTCATGGCAAGAATAAATATCGAAGGATCTTTCATGAAATACTGTATAGAAGGGCCCTCACATAAATAGCACCTTCGTTTTGGAGTTCCACGTTTTCATTGGCTTCAAACTGAGCACAGCGCTGTATGACACAAGTGTGTTTAGCATTTTTTTTATTGTAATAATAATAATTCAAATTGAGTCATTGTTCATCGTGTTCCACCTGCTGGTGGTATATGCACTGTATATGCGGGGCCCTCTTGTGCTTCTTCAAACATTTAAAATTTCTTTAAATGTTGGAAGACTGTTCACTTGGAATTTTTGTTACATTTATAAAAGTGTTTAACTATTATGTGTATGAAGCAGTCATCATCTGCATTAAGAAATTATAATGTGTAGGAATAATAAGAATGTCTACAGGATAAGGCAGAAAGGTACAAGGGTAAAGTCAAAGAATGAAAAGACAGTATTCATTGCAAGAGCACTGTGGGAAGAGGGATAAAGAAGAGAAAGATGATCATCAGGTGACACTTCAGTGAAAGTATAGTCTTTACTAACTATTATGAAAATGTTGCCACCATTCAGGTTGCTAATACATATTCCTCATCAATGCTGTCATAGTGTTACTGCTAAGTTAGTGTGAAAAGAGTGATAAAATTTGTTTTTGTCAAATTCATGTCATGATAATGTTGAACAATAACAATAATAAAAAATACTAATGGATCATGTTTAATTCTTTAAGTGATACTATATATATACAGAATCCTCCTAAAACATTTTAAAAATAATGAGGTGTCTATTTTTACATTTTCTAACAATATTTCAAGATTTGCTTTTAACCCTTTCAGGGTCCGTGCCATAGATCTACGGCTTTAAGTTGAGTGTCCAAACCGTAGATCTATGCCATGAGCTCAGCTCACTCTGATAAGCTGTGAGTGGTAAATTTGGGCCTAGATATGAGAGAATACATCTACGTGGTATGTGTGCACCACATAAAACAAATCCTGCAGCACACAGTGCATAATGAGAGAAAAAAAACAGATAGAATGAAAGATATATTACAGAAATAGAGATGATTTTGATTGGTTTTAGTACTGGAAACGGCTTGAAACTGAGCTCAAAATAGCGGAAATGTTAAAATTTTTGACGATGTTCAAGAGTAAACAAATAACCTCACACGTCTAATACACGCCAGCTGGTGGGTCTAATATACGTTCACAGATGTGATGATATTATTTATACAATTATTACAATATTGCATAACAGTAAATCTTCTATTTTTTGGTTTGAATAAAAATTCGTTATGTGAATAAAAAATAAAAATGGAATTCATTTGTAAAGCCTGAAAATGTAAATAATGAACAGAGGAAATGTTAGTTTAGTGCCAGGAATGCCTGCATTGTTTATTCTGGACCCTATTTTGAAACTGGAATATTTTGAACTTTGCATTAAATTGGCCAAATTACCAATTTCCGATCACTTTATTTTGTAGTTGAAACAGTTGCCTTGGCGATTTCTTGTGCTCAATCGATAGAATAGAAGTAATACTAGTGAAATAGCTAAGAATTTGGTCGACTGGAATAATGTAATTGGCCTAAAATGGGAGTCAAAGTCAGCAAAATCGCCGATGCATAAATATCGCTGACACATCAAAATTCGTGAGAGCATAATTTCATAAATTTTCCAGCAAATTTCATACTTTTTGTTTTATTACCTTCAGAAAAAGATTCTCTACCATTTCATAAGAAAAAGTAAGAAAATTATTTTTTGAAAATTCTTGGACACTGGTGCACACTTTGAAATTTGGCCTCTGGACCCTGAAAGGGTTAATATACGTATAATATTGTATTTATAGGTAAAGATTAAACATAACGTTTAAAAGATAAACAAAGATGTATGAAAAAATCTTAATTATATATATGCTCTGATCAAAACCCTGATGTAATATGTACTACCTGAAAGTTGATCAGAAATCTGAGGCTGGAAGTTCACTCCATACTGAGAGAAAAAGTTATTGTCTAAAACTGTCACAGATGAGCCCTCACACACCTGGTTATCTTCATCTGCAAGAAAATAGCAGTATAAATTTTAAATAAGAAACCACTGCCATTATATGATACTGAACTAAGAAAAACAAGAATGTACTGCACTAAGGTTCTGTTATCCAACCAAAGTGCAGCATGGGATATATATTAGATAATCTAAACCACTGGTTACTTGCCAGAATGTTATATGTACAGTATAGGCATACCCCAGCAATTAATACACTGTATTGTGATGTATTGACCTGTTCATCATTTCGTCCTCCTGGCCCAACTCGGGTCCCAGGCCTGGTCAGATTAATTATAACACACCTGTGGGCCTACAGGGTGGGTATAATTATGCCTATGAAAACTAAGTAGATCACAGCAAAAAGACTAAATAGCCCATGGCTAACAAATAGCATCCTCAGGTCCATTGATAAAAAACATAACTATGAAAAGCAGTTCAGACTGGGATTAACCCTTTGACTGTCGCGGCCGTATATATACGTTTACGAGGTACCATGTTTGACGTATATACGTATACTCATAAATTCTAGCGGCTTCAAATCAGGCAGGAGAAAGCTGGTAGGCCCACATGTGAGAGAATGGGTCTGTGTGGTCAGTGTGCACCATATAAAAAAAATCCTGGAGCACACAGTGCATAATGAGAAAAAAAAAACTCCGACCGTTTTTTTAATTAAAATGCCGACTTTGTGGTCTATTTTCGTATAGTATTTGTGGTTGTATTCTCGTTTTCTTGGTCTCATTTGATAGAATGGAAACAATATTATATAAATAGAGGTGATTTTGATTAATTTTACTATAAAAAGAACCTGGAAATGGAGCACAAAGTATGGGAAATGTTTGATATTTGCCGATGTTCAAAAGTAAACAAATGATGTCATTGTCCAATAAATGTCCAAATAGCCATTCTAATATGCAGTCATGAATGGGTTGATGTAATTTTTACAATTATTACAGTATTGCAGTAGTCTGCATAACAGTAAATCTTCTATTTTTTGTTTGAATAAAATTTTAAAATAAAAAGCAAGAGTAATATCAGAGGGGCCTGGAGACATAACTAATGAACAGAGGAAATGTTAGTTTAGTGCCAGGATACCTACATTGTTATTCTGGACCCTATTTTGAAATTGGAATATTTTGAATTTTTGTGTTAAATTGGCCAAATTAACAATTTCCGATCACTTTATTTTGTAGTTGAAACAGTTGACTGGCGATTTCTTGTGCTCAATCGATAGAATAGAAGTAATACTAGTGAAATAGCTAAGAATTTGGTTGATTGGAATAATGTAATTGGTCTAAAATGGGAGTCAAAGTCGGCAAAATCGCCGATTCGTAAATATCGCTGACACATCAAAATTCGCGAGAGCATAATTTCGTCAATTTTCCACCAAATTTCGTACTTTTTGTTTTATTACCTTCACAAAAAAGATTCTCTAATCGATTTCATAAGAAAAAATAACAAATTTTTTTTTTTTAAATTCTTGGACACTGGTGCGTGACTCCAGATTTGGGCCTTGGACCCTGAAAGGGTTAATAATTAAAGAACAAACCAAAAACTATACATCAGTACTTACCAATTTAATAATGAAATCTAAACAACTATATTATGCTAGTAGGTTTAATGAAATAAATATGAAGAGGACCTGGAAAATCTCCCATATCCTAGGCTATCAAAAAATAGCCAAAACCAGATACGTATAGTCTTAACTAAACCAAATGAACCTCATCTAACCTGCTGAAACAGTCAATATATTAATTGATTTCTTCTCTACTATAGGATCAATGCTAGGCAGCAAAATCTCAACATCTAATGCTCAGGCGAGTGACTAACTTCCTGGAGGTTATCCAAATTCACAATTACAAGTCGGCCATCACTAATCCAGCAATCAGTTATCCGGTTCCATCAGTAATCCGGCACTAATTTAGGCTAGCATAATTTCAAGTTTCATCATTATACTGACTCAGAAATTGTGCAGATAGTTGTAAATCCACAGCAGCAAGCCAGTGGAGGAGAAAGCAGTTATGAAAATGAAGAAGATGTAGCAGAAAGTCTCTACTGATAGGTTAATTAAGTGTATTCTAACCTAACCACTCTGTAATCCGGCAAACTCACTAATCTAGTACATTACAGGTCCCAATGATGCTGGATTAGTGATGGCTGACCTGTATAATAAATTTACTGAAAAATAAGGCAGGAAACCAAACTAATTTGCCACCACTAATGTGCTATTGCCCACTTTTGCAATTTTGCTCAACAAATCATTAGAACCCAGAACTTTCCCAACAACACTAAAGATAGCAAGGGTTACCCCAATTAACCCTTTCATTGTCAGGACCCCTGATTCTAAACTCTCACTCTGTGTTGAAAAATATTTGAAAAAAAAAAAAAAAAAAAAAAATTATTTTTCTTACCAAAATCTTAAGAATATTTTCGTGAGTGTTTTAAAAAAAAAAAATTGCAATCAGAACTTACCAAGATATAGAGGTGTGAAGTTGACAGACGGCAACAACGCCGACTGCCACTCACACGGTAATATTATTTTCACTTTTATTGTATTTTTTCTTTTATTTTTTAATATTTTAATTTTTCAAGTAACTTTTGTGGCCTGTGAGACCAATACAATGTGTAATGTATACATATCCACTTGTATGCAACACAATAACTGAACAAATATTATCATTATAATGTTTACAAAACCTGTTTACACAAACCAACAATAAAAAAAGTTGCTTATTACTATTGTTCATATTGTTATACACATATATAGTCACTGGACACATTCCTAGAACTGCTACAGCTAGTGGAAGGTTGTTGTGTATGTCTGGCCTTTGTTGTGGGTGCTGAGAGCTGCGTGGCTGTTATCACAATGACGCATTACAAAATCACCACCACCCATTATACACACCGTCTTACCCAACAAGCATGCTGTGTTCCCCACCACAAAGAGGAAATAAGTCACTTTGTCTGGCTTTTTTGGGTTATCTTAGGTTGATGGTCATCTGGGTCATCCTTCCTTCCTTCCAGTTTCTTGGGCATTGCTTTCAGTCACAAACTCCTCAAAACCACGAAATTCATCTTAACTGACACTTCCATCTGTGTTAGAACTGTCACTTAGGAACAGAAGAGTCCCAATTCGCCGGGGAGCAAGGTATTTCTTACCGCGAGGCATGGAAAACAAGACATATTGAAATGGCATTCCCACAATGCACCACTGGCTCTTATGATTTTTTTTTATACTGCACACACTGACCATGCAGACCCATTCTCTCACATGCAGCCCTAGCAACTTTCTCAAGCTAGATTTGAAGCCGGTAGAATTTTGGCATAGTAGTATTACGGGACCGCACTGGCTCTCAAGCCGTAATATTACAGGACCAACAGCAAAAGGGTTAACAATGGAGATGATCCAACTGATGTAAATAATTATGCTAATATCCAACTTGCCTATAGGTAGTAGGTTAGTAGACAGCAATCGCCCAGGGAGGTACTACCGTCCTGCCAAGTGAGTGTAAAACGGAAGCCTGTAATTGTTTTACACGATGGTAGAATTGCTGGTGTTTTTTATTCTGTCTCATACACATGCAAGATTTCAGGTACGTCTTGCTACTTCTACTTACACTTACGTCACACTACACATACATGTACAAGCATATAGTATATACACACCCCTCTGGGTTTTCTTCTATTTTCTTTCTAGTTCTTGTTCTTGTATATTTCCTCTTACTTCCATGGGGAAGTGGAACAGAATTCTTACTCCGTAAGCTATGCGTGTTGTAAGAGGCGACTAAAATGCCGGGAGCAAGGGGCTAGTAACCTCTTCTCCTGTATATATTACTAAATGTAAAAGGAGAAACTTTCGTTTTTCCATTTGGGCCACCCTGCCTCGGTGGGATACGGCCGGTGTGTTGAAAGAAAAAATATCCAACTTGACTCTGCTATCTAAAATCTTCAAAAAATTAATTCATAAGCAAGTTTACTCTTTCCTAGTGCCCCACAATATACTTATTCCCAGGCATGGGGATAAGTATATTGTACTGCTATAAAAATGCTTGAATTGCTTTTATGCAGCTCTTGAAAATAATGAATATTCTCTGGGCCTCTTCATAGAACTTCAGAAAGGTTTTGATACAGTGGATCACAACTTGCTGCATCTTAAGCTAGAACACTGTGGTATCAGAGGTCACACTTTTGCACACTTAAGTCTTATTTTAACCCTTTCAGGGTCCAAGGCCCAAATCTGGAGTCACGCACCAGTGTCCAAGAATTTTCAAAAAAAAAAATTTGTTATTTTTTCTTATGAAATCGTAGAGAATCTTTTTGTGAAGGTAATAAAACAAAAAGTACGAAATTTGGTGGAAAATTGATGAAATTATGCTCTCGCGAATTTTGATGTGTCAGCGATATTTACGAATCGGCGATTTTGCCGACTTTGACTCCCATTTTAGGCCAATTACATTATTCCAATCAACCAAATTCTTAGCTATTTCACTAGTATTACTTCTATTCTATCGATTGAGCACAAGAAATCGCCAAGTCAACTGTTTCAACTACAAAATAAAGTGATCGGAAATTGTTAATTTGGCCAATTTAACACAAAGTTCAAAATATTCCAATTTCAAAATAGGGTCCAGAATGAACAATGTAGGCATTCCTGGCACTAAACTAACATTTCCTCTGTTCATTAGTTATGTTTTGAGGCTTTACAAATAAATTCCATTTTGATTTTTTATTCACATAATGAATTTTTATTCACACCAAAAAAATAGAAGATTTACTGTTATGCAATACTGTAATAATTGTATAAAATATCATCACCATATTTGTGAATGTATATTAGACCCACCAGCTGGTGTGTATTAGACGTGTGAGGTCGTTTGTTTACTCTTGAATATCGGCAAAAATTTAACATTTCTGCTACTTTGAGCTCAGTTTCAAGCCATTTCCAGTGCTAAAACCAATCAAAATCATCTCTATTTCTGTAATATGTCTTCCATTCTATCAAATGAGACCAAGAAATCGCAAATACAACTATAAAAAACATACGAAAAACACTGCAAAGTTGCTGTTTTAATCGAAAAATCATGATTTCATTTTTTTTCTCTCATTATACACAGTGTGCTGCAGGATCTGTTTTATGTGGTGCACACATACCACATAGATGTATTCTCTCATATCTAGGCCCAAATGTACCACTCACAGTTTATCAGAGTGAGCTGAGCTCATGGCGTAGATCTACGGTTTGGACCCTGAACGTAAAGCCGTAGATCTACGGGACGGACCCTGAAAGGGTTAATAACAGACATCAGTATATCTCCATCAATGGTGTAACCTCGTCAACTCGGCCTGTCAACAGAGGAGTGCCACAGGGCAATGTTCTTGGCCCTTTGCTCTTCCTCATATACATTAATGTATCTTGTCTCCCTGAACCTGTTCTGTTTGCAGCTAACAACTTTTGTCATTTCCCACTCAAATTTGTTTTCTCTTAACAACCCTATCAATGGGAGCTCCTAATAATATCCATATGGATGACCAATAAACTCATTCTTAATACTGACAAACTATCCTACATGATGTTTGGGAACAGAGCTATAAATGTCCAACTAAATAATAATGACCAACAATTCTCCGATTGTATGACAAACTGAGGAAAAATTGTTAGGTCTGCAACATGAAGTTTAATACCCACATTCAGCACATAACAAAGATCTCCAAAATACATTACTGTGTTAACTCAAACAGCATTACCTACATTGTACTACTCTCTAGTCCATCCTTACCTCACCTAGGGATCTACTAAATCAAATCACCTAAAGACCAATAATAAATCAACAAAAAGAACCTATACAAACATTTACTCAATCCAGTGCCAGACAACACACTCCCTTACTCTTCAAATGTCTAAACTTGCTTAACATGCATAGTATGCACTCATACTACAATGTTTACTATCTAGTGGAACCTCAACTTACGAGTGTCCCAACATGCAAGTTTTTCGAGATACGAGCTTTCGCTCGGTTGATTTTTTGCTCTGAGTTACGAGTAAGCTTCCCCCGCAACCCACAACCGACACACCTCACTTGTTTATTTGTGATTTCATGCTTTAATTCCATGGAAATCATCCTCTTTTTCTTCTCAGCACTGTCCTTTGCACTTACAGTGGAACCTCAAATATCGAACTGCTCTCAACTCAACCAATTATGTAAGTGTATTTTTGTAAGTGCTTTTATAAGTGTATTTTTGAGGGTCTGAAATGAACTAATCTAATTTACATTATTCTGGAATGAAGAAAAGTTCGATAGAGGTTTCACTGTACTTTCTTAGGACCCATGGTTAGAAAGAAGAAATTTGTCCAAATAGCAAATAATACAAGCAAAGGAGGACAAAAATGTTTCTACAGTGTGCTGTGCCAACTAGTGGCAACTAGTGAAGTTACTCATGAGTATTATTAGTAGTACATGTACATAGTAGTACAGTGGACCCCCGCATAGCGATCACCTCCGAATGCGACCAATTATGTAAGTGTATTTATGTAAGTGCGTTTGTACGTGTATGTTTGGGGGTCTGAAATGGACTAATCTACTTCACAATATTCCTTATGGGAACAAATTCGGTCAGTACTGGCACCTGAACATACTTCTGGAGTGAAAAAATATCGTTAACCGGGGGTCCACTGTATTATTACTATTATATTGTATTGTTACTATTATTACAATAATAATAATTATTATTATTATTATTATTAATTTAGGGAACTGGAGCACAGATTCAATTCCCTATATCAAGAGCCCCTCACCAGCGTCAAGGTTCCTTGACGCTGGTGAGGGGTTAAACGAGCAAACTTCAGTTCCCTAAATTAATAATAATAATAATAATAATAATAATAATAATAATAATAATAATACAATATAATTGTTAAATGTTGATGAAGATAGGGAAGCTGTGATTTTCGTGTATAGGACAAGGAGGAATAACATCTTGTAGGAGTCAGGAAGAGCCAGTTGTGAATGTGGGGGAAGTTCGTGAAGCAGTGGGTAGAATGAAAGGGGGTGGGATCCTTACGAGTTAGCACCTGAACTTCTTTATTTTTCGTTCGATTTCTTTCATTTTTTTTTGTACGTAAAGAAGCACCTTTCCATTTTAATGTGACCAAGTTTCAATAAGATGGCTCAAAAAACAACTGAGAGAAAAAATTATTTACTAATAATCATACATATTACAAGTTATTGCACGGTACTGTCGAAGTGGGACTTGGAGAAGCTGTTTTGGCATTATCTGCGCATAAAACAATGCTAAACTGTATTTATCCAGGTTAACTTTACTGTAATTTATCCTATCTTCATTCTTAAAAAAAATAAAGTTTGTATGTTTTTGTCATTCAGCCAGATATCTGACTTTTGCCCTCACAAAAATCAAAAACAAATTATATCTCAAAATGATAATCTGCAGTTTGTAAAACAATCTTTCCTTTATGTTGTTTGTGAATTTAATTGCATTCCTATTATTATTAACGACAGTAAGGCAATATATACGTGAATAACTTACTTCCGAGATAATCCGCGAAACAGCCGGACCACCGAATTTTTTTTTTTTTTTCGAGAAAATAGCATTTTTCTCAGTCTTATACTGCATTACAAGTGTATATCATAGTTACCCATATCTGTTTTCTTTAATATAAGGACCCTGGAGGTGAAAGAAGGAGAATGGAAGCCATCCCTAACTATGGGAATCTTATATTCCCGAGGGAACGCTCTAGGAATATGCCATATACAGTGGACCCCCGGTTAACGATATTTTTTCACTCCAGAAGTATGTTCAGGTGCCAGTACTGACCGAATTTGTTCCCATAAGGAATATTGTGAAGTAGATTAGTCCATTTCAGACCCCCCAAACATACACGTACAAACGCACTTACATAATTGGTCGCATTCGGAGGTG
Organism: Cherax quadricarinatus; assembly: GCF_026875155.1. Taxonomy (NCBI): domain Eukaryota; kingdom Metazoa; phylum Arthropoda; class Malacostraca; order Decapoda; family Parastacidae; genus Cherax; species Cherax quadricarinatus. The sequence goes on from NC_069402.1 coordinate 108,636,540, forward strand.
ATTGTTATACGGGGGGCCACTGTATTATTCATTCTGGAGTATTTACCATATTTCTTTGTTATTTATATTGTTTATTATGTCATATTAGATCAATTGTGATAGATAAATAAGCAGTAGAAGCGATAATAGCGTTATATTGAAGCCGCGGGGGCACTGACCTCCGGAACTCTCTCCAGGTATTCCCCGGCTATCCCGAGACTGGAATTTCTGATGACGTCATCAAGATGTTCCCAGAAGGTTCCTGATTGGCTGTAAGTCTATGTATAAGTCCCACCCACTTTCTTATGATGCCAAATCGTCAATTATTATATCAGAAAGAATAATACAATAAATACACAAAAAAAATCGGAAAAAAGAAACGTGAAAATTGAGGACAGGTGAGCAGACCTGCCGCGGGTGGTGACGTCACCCTAGGTGTTTTAAATGACTATAATTCCTTGTAGGAATGTCGTAGAACAATTATTCTTGTACCAGTGTGTAGCCAGAGAGTTAAACTATTTTTCTATAAGATTAACTCAATTTGTGAATTTTTCGAATATTTTTTTGTTCGAGCTGAGAAAAATGTAAGGGTCCCTTAAGGCAGCTGGGATTGATGGGATAAAGACAGAAATGTTAAAAGTAGGTTAGGATATAGTTTGGAGTGGTTGGTGCTATTATTTAATAAATGTATGGAAGAGGGAAAGGTACTTAGGGATTGGCAGAGAGCATGCATAGCTCCTTTGTATAAAGACAAAGGAGACAAAAGAGTGCAAAAATTGTAGGGGAATAAGTCTGTTGAGTATACCTGGTAAAGTGTATGGTAGAGTTATTATTGAAAGAATTAAGAGTAAGATGGAGAGTAGGATAGCAGATGAACAAGGAGGCTTTAGGAAAGGTAAGGGGTGTGTAGACCAAGTGTTTACAGTGAAACATATAGGTGAACAGTATTTAGATAAGAGTAAAGAGGTTTTTGTGGCATTTATGGATTTGGAAAAGGCATATGACAGGGTGGATAGGGGGGCATTGTGGCAGATATTGCAGGTGTATGGTATAGGAGGTAGGTTACTGAAAGCAGTGAAGAGTTTTTACGAGGATAGTGAGGCTCAGGTTTGAGTATGTAGGAGAGAGGAAGATTATTTCCTAGCAAAAGTAGGCCTTAGACAAGGATGTGTGATGTCACCGTAGTTGTTCAATATACGTATTTATAGATGGGGTTGTACAAGAAGTAAATGTGAGGGTCTTGGCAAGAGGTGTGGAGTTAAAATATAAAGAATCAAACACAAAGTGGGAGTTGTCACAGTTGCTCTTTGCTGATGACATTGTGCTTTTGGGAGATTCTGAAGAGAAGCTGCAGAGGTAAGTGGATGAATTTGGTAGGGTATGTAAAAGAAGAAAATTAAAAGTGAATATAGGAAAGAGTAAGGCGATGAGGATAACAAAAAGATTAGGCAATGAAAGATTGGATATCAGATTGGAGGGAGAGAGTATGGAGGAGGTGAGTGTATTCAGATATTTAGGAGTAGACGTGTCAGCAGATGGGTCTATGAAGGATGAGGTGACTCATAGAACTGATGAGGGGAAAAGGGTGAGTGGTGCACTTAGGAGTCTGTGGAGACAAACTTTGTCCATGAAAGCAAAGAGGGGAATGTATGAGAGTATAGTTGTACCAACGCTCTTGTATAGGTGTGAAGCATGGGTCATGATTGTTGCAACGATGAGGCTGGAGGCAGTGTAGATGTCATGTCTGAGGGCAATGTGTGGTGTGAATAAAATGCAGAGAATTTGTCGTTTGGAAATTAGGAGAAGGTGTAGGATTACCAAAACTATTATCCAGAGGGCTGAGGAGGGGTTGTTGAGGGGGTTTGGACATGTAGAGAGAACGGAACAAAACAGAATGACTTCGAGAGTGTATAAATCTGTAGTGGAGGGAAGGCAGGGTAGAGGTCGGCCTAGGAAGGCTTGGAAGGAGGGGGTAAAGGAGATTTTGTGTGCGAGGGGCTTGGACTTCCAGCAAGCATGCTGAGCGTATTTGATAGGAGTGAATGGAGACAAATGGTTTTTTAGTACTTGATGTGCTGTTGGAGTGTGAGCAAAGTAACATTTATGAAGGGATTCAGGGAAACTGGCAAGCCGGACTTGAGTCCTGGAGATGGGAAGTACAGTGCCTGCACTCTGAAGGAGGGGTGTTGATGTTGCAATTTTATAACTGTAAAACACCCCTCTGGCAAGACAGTGATCGAGTGAATGATGATGAAAGTTTTTCTTTTTCGGGCCACCCTGCCTTGGTGGGAATCGGCTGATGTGTTAAAAAAAAAATAGTAATAATAATAATAATAATAATAATAATAATAATAATTATAAGAATAATAATAATGAGTAACTTCACTAGTTGCCACAGCACACTGTTTACCCACACTGCAGAAGCATTTTTGTGTTGCTTTGCTTGCATTATTTCAGCTATTTGGCCAAATTTCTTTCTAACCATGGGTCCTAAGAAAGTGCAAAGGACAGTGCTGGGAAGAAAAAAAGGATGATTTCCATGGACTTAAAGCATGAAATCATAGATAAACAAGTGAGGTGCAGGTTGTGGGTTGAGGGATGCTGCTCTGCCTATCTTCCACCCTCCATCTCTTCTCCCGGGTAAATATGTAAGTACACTTTATAAAACCAGTTTATTTCTTTAAATTCTATTATGTTTTTATACAATATTTCTTACAGTGGACCCTCGGTTATCAGCTGTAATCCGTTCCAGAAGGCCGGCCGAAAACCGAAATAACATTTCCCATAAGAATTAATGGAAATACAATTAATCCGTTCCAGACAAAAATATTCACAAAAAAAAAATAATTTTTTTAACAATTATATAAATATTACATACCTTTATTGAAGACTAATGCTGGCTTCTGGAATATAGGGAGGAGGAAAGTGGGAGGACTAGTGTTTGGAAGGGGAATTCCCCTCCATAAGGACTTAAGGTACCAAGTCCTTATCTGGGGTTACTTCCCTCCATGGTCTTTTAATGCCACTAGGAACAGCTACACTCCCTGCAAGTTTGCTACATTCCCTGCATGCCTATTACACCCCGTGCATGCTTGCTACACTCCCTGCATGCCTATTACACCCCCTGCATGCTTGCTACACTTCCTGCATGTCTGCTACACACTCTGCATGCCTATTACACCCCCTGCATGCTTGCTACACTTCCTGCATGTCTGCTACACTCCCTGCATGTCTATTACACCCCCTGCATGCTTGCTACACTTCCTGCATGTCTGCTACAATCCCTGCATGCCTGTTACACTCCCTGCATTCTTACTATACTTCCTGCATGTCTGCTACACTCCATGCATGCCTGTTACACTCCCTGCATGCTTGCTACACTTCCTGCATGCCTGCTACACTTCCTGCATGTCTGCTACACTCACAGCATGCCTACTACACTCCCTGCATGCCTGCTACACTTCATACTTAAATTCCATGGTGTTTCTCACTTTCTTTACCACAGGAACTTTCTTTGGAGCCATGGTTACTTATTTCACAGTTGCACTGCAAAAATAACACAAATTACAATGGGAAATAAGCAAAATGTTTGGATGTATGAGCAGAAGCTTCCTCAGCCACTGAGAGACACAGCCAAACTGATGCACAAGTGGCCCCAACTGGCAGACAGACGCATCCAAAACAGCTGATCACCAAATTAACAGCCGATAACCGGGTGCTGAAAAACCGGCTGATCACCGAGTTGGCCGATAACAGAAGCAGCCAATAACCGGGGTCCACTGTATTTATAAATACATCGTTTCAGTGTTTTCCTTATGAAACTAGTGATCTAGTGCAGTTAGCTTCACAAACACTCCATTTTTTCTTATAATAAGAGCATGGGAAGATATAGTCAGCTGGAGCAGTATGGCCGGTGCCACCACCACTGGTCACATAATAACATATTTTATTCATTCTAAAGTATATATCATGTTTCTATGTTATTTATATTGTTTATTATGTCATATTAGATGAATTGTGATAGCTAAATAAGCTATACTATCAAAGATACGGTACTATATTCCACAACCAGCTCTCCTTGCCCTGTATCACTCACTCATTTACCCCTATCTCACCTATGGAATTTGTGCATGGGGTACAACAACAATAAACCATCTCAGACCACTAATAACACAGCAAAAGGCTGCAGTCAGAATTATAAATTCCCACTCCAGACAGCATACTCCACCAATATTCAAAAGTCTAAACTTACTCACCATAGAGAACATCCATACCTATTATTGTGCCTACTACATACATAGAACACTACATTCAAATATAAACCCTCCACTCAAACTTCTTACCAACCTTAACAGGACACACGACCATAACACAAGGCACAGATCACTCTTTGATGTTCCCTTGTCCATCTCACACTATGTAAAAACTCTATGCACATAAAAGGACTCTTCTTAATAAAAACCACATACTCACCCAAAACTAAATACAGTGGACCCCCGCATAGCGACCTTAATCCGTGCAAGAGGGCTGGTTGTTATGCGAAATGTTCGGTATGTGAATGAATTTTCCCCATAAGAAATAATGGAAATCAAATTAATCCATGCAAGACACCCAAAATTCTGAAAAAAAAATTTTTTTACCACATGAAATGTTAATTTTAATACACACAAACTGAAAAAGGCATGCACAATTACATGACACTTACTTTTATTGAAGATCTGGTGATGATTGATGGGATGGGAGGAGGGGAGAGAGAGTGTTAGTGTTTAGAAGGGGAATCCCCTTCCATTAAGACTTGAGGTGTCGAGTCCTTTTCTGGGGTTACTTCCCTTCTTCTTTTAATGCCACTAGGACCAGCTTCAGAGTCACTGGACTTCTTTCGCACAACATATCTGTCCATAGTGGCCTGTACCTCTCTTCCTTTATGACTTCCCTAAAGTGTTTCACAACATTGTCAGTGTAATAATCACCAGCATGGCTTGCAATAGCTGTGTGAGGGTGATTTTCATCTATGAAGGTTTGCACTTCAAGCCACTTTGCACAGATTTCCTTAATCTTTGTAGTAGGCAACTTCTTCAATTTCTCTCTCCCCTCCTCTGAACCAGTTTCCTCAGGTCTGGCCTCTTGCTGTTGAAGTTGATCTATCAGCTCATCAGTGGTTAGTTCTTCATTGTCCTCCTCCACCAACTCTTCCACATCATCCCCACTAACCTCCAACCCTAAGGACTTTCCCAATGCCACAATGGATTCCTCAACTGGCATAATCCTCTCAGGGTTAGCCTCAAACCCTTCAAAATCCTTTTTGTCTACACATTCTGGCCACAGTTTCTTCCAAGCAGAGTTCAAGGTCTTCTTAGTCACTCCCTCCAAGCCTTACCTATAAGGTTTACACAATTGAGGATATTAAAGTGATCTCTCCAAAAGTCTCTTAGAGTCAGTTGAGTTTCTGAGGTCACTACAAAGCACCTTTCAACAGAGCTTTTGTGTACAGTTTTTTGAAGTTTGCAATAACCTGCTGGTCCATGGGCTGCAGGAGAGGAGTGGTATTAGGAGGCAAAAACTTCACCTTAATGAATTTCATGTCCCTATAAAGTCGCTCTGCCACGTCTGTAGGATGACCAGGGGCATTGTCTAACACCAGGAGGCACTTAAGTTCTAATTCTTTTCAGTTAGGTAATCTTTCACATTGGGGGCAAATGCATGGTGTAACCAGTCATAGAAAAAGTCCCTAGTGACCCATGCCTTACTGTTTGCCCTCCACAGCACACACAAATTCTCCTTGAGGACATTCTTTTGCCTGAACGGTCTGGGAGTTTCAGAGTGATACACTAATAAAGGCTTCACTTTGCAATCACCAGTAGCATTGGAACACATCAACAAAGTAAGCCTGTCTTTCATAGGCTTATGTCCTGGGAGTGCCTTTTCCTCCTGAGTAATGTAGGTCCTGCTTGGCATTTTCTTCCAAAACAGACCTGTTTCATCACAATTAAACACTTGTTCAGGTTTCAGTCCTTCACTTTCTATGTATTCCTTGAATTCCTGCACATATTTTTCAGCTGCTTTGTGGTCCGAACTGGCAGCCTCACCATGCCTTATCACACTATATATGCCACTATGCTTCTTAAATCTCTCAAACCAACCTTTGCTGGCCTTAAATTCACTCACATCATCACTAGTTGCAGGCATTTCTTTAATTAAATCCTCATGCAACTTCCTAGCCTTTTCGCTTATGATCGCTTGAGAGACGCTATCTCCTGCTAGCTGTTTTTCATTTATCCACACCAATAAGAGTCTCTCAACATCTTCCATCACTTGCGATCTCTGTTTCGAAAACACAGTTAAACCTTTGGCAAGAACAGCTTCCTTGATTGCCTTTCTGTTGCCCACAATAGTAGAGATGGTTGATTTGGGTTTCTTGTACAACCTGACCAGGTTGGCGACACACACTCCAGTTTCATACTTATCAATGATCTCTTTCTTCATCTCTATTGGAATTCTCACCCTTATTGCTGTAGGGTTGGAACTAGAAGCTTTCTTGGGGCCCATGGTCACTTATTTTCCAGATAAAGCACCGAAAACACTGTAATAATACGAAATATTCCGATTGTATGCTTGGATGTTACCGCGGAGGCTGGCTGGTAAACAATGCCACCGGTGGAACATATGAGGCTGGCTCAGGCCGCACATTGGACACGTCTCGGACGAAGGGTGGTGAGCGGGTTTTTGGGCGGTATGCGAGGCAAAATTTTTGCGATCAAAGCGACCGGTATGCGGATTGTACGGTATGCGGGGGTCCACTGTACAGTGGTCCCCCGGTATTCGATGGCATCTGTATCCATTAAATCCGGTATTCGATACATTTTAACGCAAAAATTTTGCTTCGCCACTCGTTAAAAAACCCGCCACACGCAATTCATCCGAGACGTGTCCACGTGTGGCCTGAACTGCCCCATGCGTGCCAGTGTTTACAAGCCAGCCAGTGTGCTCGCATCTAAGGATACATTCGGTACATTCCATATTATCACAGTGTTTTTGGTGCTTGTTTCTGCAAAATAAGTCACCATGGGCCCCAAGAAAGCGTCTAGTGCGAACCCTGTGGTAAAAAGGGTGAGAATTAGTATGGAAATTAAGAAAGATTTTGAAGGGTTTGGGGCTAACCCTGAGAAGCCTATGCCAGTTGTGGAATCCATTGTGCCTACTTCAAAAATTAAGGAAATGTGTGCACAGTGGGTTGAACTGCAAACCTTTATGGATGAAAATCACCCTAACACAGCTATTGCAAGCCGTGCTGGTGACTATTACAATGACAATGTTGTGGCCCATTTTAGACAAATTGTAAAGGAACGGGAGGTACAGAGCTCTATGGACAGATTTGTTGTGCGACAGAGGTCCAGTGACTCTCAAGCTGGTCCTAGTGGCATTAAAAGAAGAAGGGAAGTAACCCCGGAAAAGGACTTGCTACCTCAAGTCCTAATGGAAGGGGATTCCCCTTCTAAACAATAAGTTCGACACTCTCCCCTCCTCCCATCCCATCAATCATCACCAGATCTTCATTAACCCCTTCAGGGTCCAAGGCCCAAATCTGAAGTGGTGCCCCAGTGTTAAAAGAATTTAAAAAAAAAAATTTGTTATTTTTTCTTATGAAATGGTAGAGAATCTTTTTGTGAAGGTAATAAAACAAAAAGTACGAAATTTGATGGAAAATTGACGAAATTATGCTCTCGCGAATTTTGATGTGTCAGCGATATTTACGAATCGGCGATTTTGCCGACTTTGACTCCCATTTTAGGCCAATTACATTATTCCAGTCAACCAAATTCTTAGCCATTTCACTAGTATTACTTCTATTATATCGATTGAGCACAAGAAATCACCAAGTCAACTGTTTCAACTACAAATTAAAGTGATCGGAAATTGTTAATTTGGCCAATTTAACACAAAGTTCAAAATATTCCAGTTTCAAAATAGGGTCCAGAATAAACAATGTAGGTATTCCTGGAACTAAACTAACATTTCCTCTGTTCATTAGTTACGTTTTGAAGCTTTACAAATAAATTCCATTTTGATTTTTTATTCACATAATGAGTTTTTAGTCACACCAAAAAATAGAAGATTTACTGTTAGGCAATACTGTAATAATTGTATAAATATCATCACCATATTTGTGAATGCATATTAGACCCACCAGCTGGCGTGTATTAGACGTGTGAGATCGTTTGTTTACTCTTGAATATCGGCAAAAATTTAACATTTCTGCTACTTTGAGCTCAGTTTCAAGCCATTTCCAGTGCTAAAACCAATCAAAATCATCTTTATTTCTGTAATATGTCTTCCATTCTATCAAATGAGACCAAGAAATCGCAAATAGAACTATAAAAAACATATGAAAAAACACTGCAAAGTCGCTGTTTTAATCTAAAAATCATGATTTCAGTTTTTTTCTCTCATTATACACAGTGTGCTGCAGGATCTGTTTTATGTGGTGCACACATACCACATAGATGTATTCTCTCATATCTAGGCCCAAATGTACCACTCACAGTTTATCAGAGTGAGCTGAGCTCATGACGTAGATCTACGGTTTGGACCCTGAACGTAAAGCCATAGATCTACGGGACGGACCCTCAAAGGGTTAAAGGTAAGTGTCATGTATACTATTGTTAGTAGAGTACTACAAACTGTGCATATCTTCTTCAGTTTGTGTGCATTAAACTTAATATTTCATGTGGTAAAATTTTTTTTTTCATACTTTTGGGTGTCTTGCTACCGTCCACAGGATGGATATGGGGTGCACAATAAACTAGCCACTTCGGTGGCAAAATCTAATCTTGCACGGATTAATTTGATTTCCATTATTTCTTATGGGGAAAATTAATTCGCCTTTCGATAATTTTGGCATACGATAAGCTCTCATGAACGGATTAATATCGAATACCGGGGGTCCACTGTACTTAGTACACTTAACCTTACCAACAAAGCTACCAAATCACTCTCCACCACCTCAAATTATAACTGCTCCTGTGTTACTTCCCTAGCCTCAGACCCCAAAACTAAATGCTCAGAGTACAATAAATTCTCATATTTTAACGTAAATATTTTAGCAAATGATGAATAACATAGTATTTGACATAAGTATAACCTACTGTATAATTAATGCAACCTGATCAAACTATGTTTTGTATGTCTAGTATTAAATAATCTGTTAAGTTTAGATTGCCCGTAATGCCTAGGCATGATAGTGGCTCTCTTTGCACTACAAATCATTGTAAACCCTAACTGTAAACTACCTATGTATATATACTGTACTTCCTACAATTGTCAACCGCATTGTAAACTTGCAAGGAAATAAAAAATCTAATCTAATCTAATAGAATTGATATTAGCATCATATTGAAGTACTTTTGTCCTGGGTGGCCTGGTGGCTAAAGCTCCCGCTTCACACACGGAGGGCCCGGGTTCGATTCCCAGCGGGTGGAAACATTTCAACGCGTTTCCTTACACCTGTTGTCCTGTTCACCAAGCAGCAAATAGGTATCTGGGTGTTAGTCAACTGGTGTGGGTTGCATCCTGGGGGACAAGATTGAGGACCCTAATGGAAATAAGTTAGACAGTCCTCGATGACGCACTGACTTTCTTGGGTTATCCTGGGTGGCTAACCCTCCGGGCTTAAAAATCCGAACGAAATCTTATCTTATCTTATCCAGAAAGCAGAAATTCCGCTGGAACAGATTAATGGCATTTCAGTTAATTTAAATGAGGAAAATTGATTTGATATACGAGCAAACTGAGTTACAAGCTAGGTCATGGAACAGATTAAACTCACAAGTCGAGGTTCCACTGTATATGTAAAACAATCACTTCCAATATAAACCATCCTCTGAAACTCTTCCTCGATAACTGCAACAGAACACACAGGTATAACTCAAAACACAAAAATCTCCTTGATGTCCCCAGCCTTCGACCCAATGTGTATGTGATAACTTAATGCACATAAAAGGCCCTAAAATCTGGAACTCCCTGCTTGAAGCCTCTATATGGTCTGCCTTCAGTGCTATTGTTACAAAGCATCTCATCTCATCTTCCTGTAATCCAGACAGCAATACCTGTTTTCATTCAATTATGTCCCTGTTCTACTTCCAGCCTTCCTCCAACTCCTATATACAACTGGTAACATCATATACTGTCCTATTAGATTTGCATTGTAATTTAAGTAACTTGCTGTATTTTCATTATTCAATCATGTAATAAAACTGAAGATCATTGAACCAGGTTAAATAATACGTAATTCTTTGTTAACTGAGCATTGTATCATTAGCTACCTTTCTTAATGTTCTTATGACTAGTTAACTACACAAGAAGTCTTACATAATAGGCTATGTCTGGTTCTTAAGTAGAATGTAAACCTTATGATTAGTTGCTGAAAAGAAATTGCACAATTAGTAGCTTTCTTTTGTACTTACTATTTTACTTGTATTTATAATATTAGTTGTATGGCTCAAAGAAATAAAACATTTACATTATTGATACAGCCTCTCCTCACTTAACGATGTACTCGCTTACTTATGACGGGCTCTCTGACCAGTATGCATACCTAAATAATGTATATTAGAGATGATTTCCTCTTTTCTTTTTATTACAATATATAGTAAACAACTGCATATTTTTTTTTTTAACCCTTTGACTGTTTTCGACGTATAAATACGTCTTACGAGCCAATGTTTCTGATGTATATATACTCAATAATTCTAGCGGCTTCAAATCAAGCGGGAGAAAGCTGGTAGGCCCACATGTGAGAGAATGGGTCTGTGTGGTCAGTGTGCACCACATAAAAAAAATCCTGCAGCACACATTGCGTAATGAGAAAAAAAAAACTCCTGATCGTTTTTTTGGAATAAAACGCCGACTTTGAGGTGTATTTTCGTATAGTATTTATCGTTGTATTCGCGTTTTCATGGTCTTAGGTGATAAAATGGAAAACATATTACAGAAATAGAGATGATTTTCATTACTTTGACGATGAAAACAACCTTGAAACTGAGCTCAAAGTAGCGAAAATGTTCGATTTTTACCAATGTTCAGGAGTAAATAAATCACACCACACGTCCAATACACGTCAACTGGGGAGTCTAATATTCTTTCACTAGGGCACTGATATTATTTATATCATTTTTACAATAATGCAGTAGTCTGCATAACAGTAAATTTTGTATTTTTTTGTATGAATAAAAAATCAAAATAGAAAGCAATAATAATATAAGAGGGGCCTAGAGATGTGACTAATGAACAGAGCATATGTTATTTTAGTGCCACGAATGTCTACCTTGTTTATTCTGGACCCTATTTTGAAAGTGGCATCTTTTTTAGTTTGCGTGAAATTGGCCAAATTGCCAATTTCTGACCACCATATTGGGTAGTCCAAATTAGTAAATGGGAGGTTTCTTGTACTCAGCTGATAGATAAAATGGAGTTCTAAAGAAATAGCTATGAGTTTGGTCAACTGGAACAATGGAATTTGCTGAAAATAGGGCTCAAAGTTGGCGAAATCGCCGATACGCATATGTCGCCGAGACCGCTAACTTCGCGGGAGCATAATTCCATGAGTTTTCGATCAAATTTCGAACTTTTGGTGTCATTACCATCGGGAAAAGATTCTCTATCATTTCATAAGAAAAAATAATTTTTTTTTTTTCAAAAATTGAGCGACATAGAATGACAGTTTCAGAAAGGGGCCTGAAACAGTCAAAGGGTTAACAAGTTGGCCATTGCCCAATGAGGCAGGGTGACCCAAAAAGAAAGAAAATCCCCAAAAAGAAAATATTTTCATCATCATTCAAGACTTTCACCTCACTCATACATAATCACTGTTTTTGCAGAGGTGCCCAGAACACAACAGTTTAGAAGCACATACATATAAAGATACACAACATATCCCTCAAAACTGCCAATATCCCAAACCCCTCCTTTAAAGTGCAGGCGTTGTACTTCCCATTTCCAGTACTCAAGTCTGGCTATATAAAAATAACTGGTTTCCCTGAATCCATTCACTAAATATTACCCTGCTCACACTCCAACAGCTTGTCAGGTCCCAAATACCATTTGTCTCCATTCACTCCTATCTAACATGCTCACACATGCTTGCTGGAAGTCCAAGCCCCTCGCCCACAAAACCTCCTTTACCCCCTCCTTCCAACCTTTTCGAAGACGACCCCTACCCCGCCTTCCTTCCCCTACAGATTTATATGCTCTCCATGTCATTCTACTTTGATCCATTCTCTCTAAATGACCAAACCACCTCAACAACCCCTCTTCAGCCCTCTGACTAATACTTTTATTAACTCCACACCTTCTCCTAATTTCCACACTCCGAATTCTCTGTAGAATATTTGCACCACACATTGCTCTTAGACAGGACATCTCCACCGCCTCCAACTGCCTCCTCGCTGCAGCATTTACAACCCAAGCTTCACACCCATATAAGAGTGTTGGTACCACTATACTTTCATACATTCCCTTCTTTGCCTCCATAGATAATTTTTTTTTTTTCAACAAACCGGCCGTATCCCACCAAGGCAGGGTGGCTCAAAAAGAAAAACAAAAGTTTCCCTTTTTAAATTTATTAATTTATACAGGAGAAGGGGTTACTAGGCCCTTGCTCCCAGCATTTTAATCGCCTCCTACAACACGCATGGCTTACGGAGGAAGAATTCTGTTCCACTTCCCCATGGAGATAAGAGGAAATAAACAAGAACAAGAACTAGAAAGAAAATAGAAGAAAACCCAGAGGGGTGTATATATATATATGCATGTATATATATATATATATACGTATATATATATGTAAAACTGGTCAATTAGCAAGAACTCATTTAAAATAAAGTCTTTTCTAAAATTTTCTCTTATATGTTTAAAGATATATTTTTTTCATTAATATTGATGTAAAAATTTATAATTTTGCACCAAAAGAATCTTAGAAAACTTACCTAACCTTATTATAACAAGCGCAATTTATTCTAGCCTAACCCAACTAAATATATTTTAGATTTGTTTACAATAATTTAATACTAAACAAACACAGTGAAATATATTTTTTTCATTAGGTTCAGAAAGATTTTGGCGAAATTATTGCATACACAAATTTTCACTTGTCCTATATGGGAAGATGAGCGTTGCTATTTAAGCCAAGATCGCAAGTTCTGCCTATTCGGCACGACAATATATATTATATATATATATATATATATATATATATATATATATATATATATATATATACATGCTTGTACATGTATATGCAGTATGACTTAAGTGTAAGTAGAAGTAGCAAGACATACCTGAAATCTTGCATGTTTCAGAGACAAAAAAGACACCAGCAATCCTACCTCATGTACAACAATTACAGGATTCCATTTTACACTCACTTGGCAGGACGGTAGTACCTCCCTGGGCGGTTGCTGTCTACCAACCTACTACCCACAATAATGTTTTTTATGTCTACACATAAACCTCAATGCACCACTCACCTTTTTTTTCTTCATCAATTCATCCATCTGCTGACACATCAACTCCCAAATATCTGAAGACATTCACTTCTTCCATACTCCTCCTCACCAATTTGATATCCAGTTTTTCTTTATCTAAATCATTTGATACCCTCATCACCTTACTCTTTTCTATGTTCACTTTCAACTTTCTACCTTTACACACTCTCCCAAACTCGTCCACTAACCTTTGCAACTTTTCTTTAGAATCTCCCATAAGCACAGTATCATCAGCAAAAAGTAACTGTCAATTCCCATTTTATATTTGATTCCCCATAATTTAATCCCACCCGTCTCCCAAACACCCTAGCATTTACTTCTTTTACAACCCCATCTATAAATACATTAAACAACCATGGTGACATTACACATCCCTGTCTAAGACCCACCTTTACCGAGAAGTAGTCTCCCTCTCTTCTACACACCCTAACCTGAGCCTCACTATCCTCATGAAAACTCTTTACAGCATTTAGTAACTTAATACCTATTCCATATACGTACTAGCAGCATCTGCCACATTGCTCCCCTATCCAGTCTATCATATGCCATTTCTAAATCCATAAATGCAATGAAAACTTCCCTACCTTTATCTAAATACTGTTCGCATATATGCTTCAATGTAAACACTTGATCTACACATCCCCTACCCACTTTAAAACCTCCTTGCTCATCTGCAATCCTACATTCTGTCTTGCCTCTAATTCTTTCAATAATAACCCTACCATACACTTTTCCTGGTATACTCAGTAAACTTATTCCTCTATAATTTTTACAATCTCTTTTGTCTCCCTTCCCATTATATAAAGGAATTATACATGCTCTCTGCCAATCCCTAGTTACCTTCCCCTCTTTCATACATTTATTAAACAAAAATACTAACAACTCCAACACTATATCCCCCCACTGCTTTTAACATTTCTGTCATGATCCCGTCAGTTCCAGGTGCTTTACCCCCTTTCATTCTACGTAATGCCGCACGCACCTCCCCTCCCCCACACTCACATCCTGCTCTTCTTCACAACTAAAAGATGGTATACCTCCCTGGCCAATACATGAAATTACCGCCTCCCTTTCTTCGTCGACATTTAAAAGTTCTTCAAAATATTCCTGCTATCTACCCAATACCTCCATCTCCCCATCTACTAACTCCCCTACTCTGTTTTTAACTGACAAATCCATTTGTGCCCTAGTCTTTCTTAACTTCTTTATCTCACTTCAATTTTTTTCTTATTTTCATCAAAATTTCTTGACAGTGCCTCTGTCACTCTGTCATCTGCTCTCCTTTTACACTCTCGCCACTCTCTTCACTTTTCTTTTACTCTCCATATACTCTGCTCTTCTTATTACACTTCTGCTTTATAAAAACCTCTCATATGCTACCTTTTTTCTCTTTTATCACACCCTTTACTTCATCATTCCACCAATCACTCCTCTTTCCTCCTGCACCCACACTACTATAACCAAAAACTTCTGCCCCACATTCTAATACTGCATTTTTAAAACTATTCCAACCCTCTTCAACCCCCCTTCCCCACTACTCATACTTGCACCAGCCCACCTTTCTGCCAAGAGTTGCTAATATCTCACCCGAACTTCTTCCTCCCTTAATTTATACACGTTCACCTCCCTCTTACTTGTTGTTGCCATTTTCCTTTTATCCCATCTACCTCTTACTATAACTGTAGCTACAACTAAATAATGATTCGATATATCAGATGCTCCTCTATGAACAAGTACATCCTGGAGTCTACCCATTAACCTTTTATCCACCAATACATAATCTAACAAGCTACTTTCATTACGTACTATATCATACCTTATATATTCATTCATCCTCTTTTTCGTAAAATATGTATTACTTATTACCAAATCTCTTTCTACACATAGCTCAATTAAAGGCTCCCCATTTACATTTACCCCTGGCACCCCAAATTTACCTACTACTCCTTCCACAACATTTTTACCCACTTCAGCATTGAAATCCCCAACCACTTGGTTGAAAACTCCTCACACACTCACTCAACAATTTCTAAAACCTCTGTCTCTCCTCTACACTTCTCTCTTCTCCAGGTGCATATACACTTACTATGACCCACATTTCACATCCAACATTTATTTTACTGGAGATTACCTGGAGAGTGTTCAGGGGGTCAACACCCCCATGACCCAGTCTGTGACCAGGCCTCCTGGTGGATCAGAGCCTGATCAACCAGGCTGTTACTGCTGGCTGCACGCAATCCAATGTACGAGCCACAGCCCGGCTGGTCAGGTACCGACTTTAGGTGCTTGTCCAATGCCTGCTTGAAGACAGCTAGGGGTCTATTGGTAATCCCCCTTATGTATGCTGGGAGGCAGTTGAACAGTCTCGGGGCCCCTGACACTTATTGTATTGTCTCTTAACGTGCTAGTGACACACCTGCTTTTCACTGGGGGGATGTTGCATCATCTGCTGAGTCTTTTGCTTTCGTTGTGAGTGATTTTCATGTGCAAGTTCGGTACTAGTCCATCTAGGATTTTCCAGGTGTATATAATCATGTATCTCTCCTGCCTGCATTCCAAGGAGTACACGTTCAGGAACTTCAAGTGCTTCAAGTAACTGAGGTGTTTTATCCCCGTTATGCGCGCCATGAAGGTTCTCTGTACATTTTCTATGTCAGCAATTTCACATGCCTTGAAAGCTGCTGTTAGTGTGCCGCAATATTCCAGCCTAGATAGAACAAGCGACATGAAGAGTGTCATCATGGGCTTGGCATCCCTAGTTTTGAATGTTCTCATTATCCATCCTGTCATTTTTCTAGCAGATGCGATTGATACAATGTTATGGTCCTTGAAGGATGACATCCTTTGACATGATCACTCCCAGGTCTTTGATGTTGGTTTTTCGCTCTATTTTGTGGCTGGAATTTGTTTTGTACTCTTATGAAGTTTTAATTTCCTCATGTTCACCATATCGAAGTACAGTGGACCCTCGACCAACGATGGCATCATCTAACGTTAAATCCGGCTAGCGATACATTTTAATGCTAACATTTTGCCTTGACTAACGCTAAAAAACTCGACTAACGATATTCATTCTCGGGTACCAATTAATATTGTTAGTCGAGGGTCCACTGTAATTGAAATTTCTCATCGTTGAACTTCATATTGTTTTCTGCAGCCCACTGAAAGATTTGGTTGATTTCCACCTGGAGCCTTGCAGTGTCTGCAATGGAAGATACTGTCATGCAGATTCGGGTGTCATCTGCAAAGGAAGACACGGTGCTGTGGCTGACATCCGTGTCTATGTCAGATATGAGGATGAGAAACAAGATGGGAGTGAGTACTGTGCCTTGTGGAACAGAGCTTTTCACTGTAGCCGCCTCAGACTTTACTCTGTTGACTACTGCTCTTTGTGTTCTGTTTGTGAGGAAATTATAGATCCATCTACCAACTTTTCCTGTTATTCCTTTAGCACGCATTTTGTGCACTATTACGCCATGGTCATACTTGTCGAAGGCTTTTACAAAGTCTGTTATATATTACATCTGCATTCTTTTTGTCTTCTAGTGCATCTAGGACCTTGTCGTAGTGATCCAGTAGTTGGGACAGACAGGAGCGACCTGCTCTAAACCCTTGTTGCCCTGAGTTGTGTAATTGATGGGTATCTAGAGAGGTGGCGATCTTGCTTCTTAGGACCCTTTCAAAGATTTTTATGATATGGGATGTTAGTGCTATTGGTCTGTAGTTCTTTGCTATTGCTTTACTGCCCCCTTTGTGGAGTGGGGCTATGTCTGTTGTTTTTAGTAACTGTGGGACGACCCCCGTGTCCACATAATCCTTGAATTAATACATTTATACTCCCTCTTTTCCTGCCATAGCTTATCCTTCAACATTATTGCTACTCCTTGTTTAGCTCTAACTCTATTTGAAACCCTTGACTTAATCCCATTTACTTCTCTCCACTGAAACTCTCCCACCCCCTTCAGCTTTGTTTCACTTAACGCCAGGACATCCAGCTTCTTCTCATTCATAGCATCCACAATCATCTCTTTCTTATGACTCACGAAATCGTAATGACACGATTGCAAACAAACCATACTTTCTTATCATTCGCACAACATCCATGCACATTCAGACATCCCACTTTGACAATTTTCTTCTTCTTCTTTTTAGTAATTATTACAGGAAAAGGGGTTACTAGCCCATTGTTTCCGGCATTTTAGTTGACTTTCACAACACGCATGGCTTACGGAGGAAAGATTCTTATTCCACTTCCCCATTGATATAAAAGGAAAAGTAATAAGAACAAGAACTATTAATATAAAATCAAAGAAAACTCAGATGAATGTGTATAAATAAACGTGTACATGTACGTGTAGTGTGACCTAAGGGTAAGTAGCAGTAGCAAGATGTACCTGTAATCTTGCATATTTATGAGACAGACAAAAGACACTAGCAATCCTACGTGGGTGGTTGCTGTCTACCAACCTACTAAATATTTAAAAATATACCAGAAATGTTATAAATGGTGCAAAGGTGACATTAAAACAATATCAAAGATGGCTGACACAAACCCACTGCCATTATAGTAGGCTCCTCACTTAGCGACGAATTCATTTACCAACGAGGTAAATGAATTCGTGAACGTAAATCTACATTCACATGCATAGCGCTCCAAACGTAGATCTACGTTTTTTTTTTTTACATGCTTTCAAATGGAGAAAATAAAGGTCAGAGTGCTATGCATGTAAACGTAGATCTACGTTTGGACAGTTTAAGGGTTAAGTGAGGAGAGGCTCTATTGTTTCACCCAGGAAAAATGCAAAAATTTGAGTTTAGGAAGTTTCTGATAGCACCTCACTGTGTGTGGGCAAACATGAAAATTAAGGAAATATACCTCTGAATCAGGGAATAAAGTACTGTATTCCAACAGAAAGAACTCAGTATATATATATATATATATATATATAATATATATATATATATTATATATATATAATATATATATATATATATATATATATATATATATATACATACATACATATATATATATATATATATATATATATAATATATATATATATTATATATATATATATATAATATATATATATATAATATATACATATATATATATATATATATATATATATATATATATATATATATATATATTATATATATATATATATATATATATATATATATATATATATATATATATATATATTATATAATGATAAAGCAAGGAAAAAATTAAATAATGGAAACTTTCATTGTTAAGCAAGGCTGGTTTAACAGGTTCAGGAAGTGCAACACTATGAATACACTTAATTTACTGTATTGTCCATGAATTACATACCAAACTGGTGAAGAAATATACAGCAACATAAACCTCATGATTACAAAATTACCTTGCTGTGTTACTGATGAAGTTGAGCAATGTGTGAAAATGACTGGAGGTCCTTTAAAGCTTTTTCTTATTTCTGGTGTTTGGTTTAAATGACAGTCTCTCTGCCACTGGTCTGGATGATGTTTTAACTGCAGGTGCTGTTCAGTCTGCTGCTGGTGATAGTTCTCTTCATAATGTACATTGCTTTCAAAATTTTGTTGCTGTACTTGATGCAGGCACTGTTGTTCCTGTCTTTGTTGTAAATAATGTTCATGCTGTTTCTGTTTCTGCTGCAAATGCTGCTGCTCTTGTCTTTCTTGCAGATGTGGCTCACATTGCAGCTGATGTCCCTGTTGTAAAGGCTGTTGTTGAAGACCTTGTAGCAACATTTGTTCATGCTGTTTATGTTGATAATATTGTTCATGCTGTTTATGGTCTTGTTGCAAATACTGATCATCACATGGTTGCTGTCTTTGTTGCTGATACAGCTCCTGCTGTTGCTGCCTTTGGTGGAAAACTTTTTCATGAAGCTGCTTTTGATGACATTGTTCACAGTGTTGCTGCCCTTGGTGGGGAAAAAAATCATGCTGCTGTTCTTGATGTTCACACTGCTCATGTATGTGCTGCATTTGCTGCAAATGGTGCTGTTGTTGTAAATTACATTCATGTAGTTGATGGCTTTGATATGGCTTTTGATTTTGTTGATCATTTGGTTTTTGTACTTTGTTTTGATATTGATGATAGGGAGATGGCTGGTGATGATGGCACTCTTTCATATGTGGTCTTTCCTGCTGCTGTCTTGGGATATTTCCTCCTACTTCTACCAACTGTGAGGACTGCAAATTGTTCATCTGATCTGAACAAATATTTTTTTGAAGAGGCACAAGCTTTTGATTATACAAGAGGTGGTATTCATCTGGGTGCTGGGTAAGGTGCTCAGGGGAAATCACACTCTGAGAATAAACTTGACTTTGACCAATCATAGGTAAATCCTGGTTAGATGAAGATACTATTTCATTCCCATTCTGATGCTGAATTAAATTAGTGCTTTTATTTAAAGGGGAACTCCTCTGATTGTTAAATTCTGATGGTACACCTTCATATCTATAATTTCGATCATTAATTTGAATATTATTGCTACAGTTCATAGAACTGTCATTGGCATTGGTCATAATGCCAGTATTGAATGGTTGGTAACTGTCTGTAGATTCAGTTGCAAAATTTCTAAACTGTTGGGGAATAGTTGAAGAGATTTCACTGTTGTACTCAACTTGAAGATCATAATTTGCATTGCAAGTGGAAACTATGTTCGGCTGAGTCTGGGTATCCATCATACTACCACTGACTTTTGTCTCAATATCTACTGGTAATGAGAGATCAGTAATGTTTTCTTGCAGGGTATTATGTATTGGCTGGATGGAGCACTGATCATGTACTAGTGATGTAAATAAACTCGAGCTTGTGTAATCAAAATTCAAGTCATGGTCAATAATAACTTGTGTGCTGTGTGATGTATTAGCAGACTGACATCTTGCTGGTGTTGATACTGGCTCTGAACTCAACTTCTTAAGTGGTACATTGCACAGGTCTTCATCTGACCCTCGTTTCCTTGCTACTTGTAACCATGTGATATCCTCAGCTACAGTTTGTGATTTTTGTATTTCATTTTGTGGTACAATATTCTTACTATTAGAGCAGCCTTTTCTATTATCTGTAAGTTGCACATCTTCTATATTTGTTACTACCTGGGTAGAAAAAGATTCAATAATTCTTCCTGGGGTAATTTTAGGAGAAAATGAAGTGTCCTGGGATGCCATTGTATCAATGGAAGACTTTATATTGAGATCAGGATCAATACTATCAATAATTTTCTGTATGTTTTCTGGATTCATTCTTTCTTTCAACACTGCTATTAGTTCTGAAGGTATCTGTATAAAAATAAGAAAATATTCAAAAAGTCAAAAACATTCATGATGCTGTTCAAAATTTTTTACCAGTAATAAAGAATTTTTTACATATATCATATATATGCAGAAAAACCTTAAAAATTTATACAGCATATATCTCTTATCAATATTTTTATACTTTTGTAGTGAAAACTGGACAAGAATTCAAATAAAACTGTCAAATTATTTAAAAAAATTGAAGTACAAATCTATAAAAAAAGTGAACCAGCTACAAACTGCTTCCTCTATATCAAACTTATACAGCACATGACAGTAGTAGAAGAAAAGCTATAAAAATATATGTTTAAAAAAAGCATATTTACAAAGTACAAAAAGTAATAAAAGTATCAGAAACATG
This sequence comes from Cherax quadricarinatus, assembly GCF_026875155.1. NCBI lineage: Eukaryota > Metazoa > Arthropoda > Malacostraca > Decapoda > Parastacidae > Cherax > Cherax quadricarinatus. The sequence goes on from NC_069402.1 coordinate 108,657,735, forward strand.
CATGTGAAAATTGGGCAAGTGAAAGGTGAGCTTAGGAGATAACTTATGAGCAAATGTTCTAGAGAGACAGGATATATAAAGTACAGAAACAGCTGTAAAGTGAGAAGGATATACTTTTGTTAAACCAGCAAGAGATTGTAGGATAAGCTTACCGAGGATGAGACAGACGACAAGTGATCTTCACCTCCCTCACTAATGATCAGGGGCAAGAGGTTTCGCCTTTGATTTTTTATTTCATCTTTTGCTTCCTTTGTACTGAAAAAGAACATATATTTAAATATATACATATATCTAGGTAGTAGGTTGGTAGACAGCAGCCGCCCAGGGAGGTACTACCATCCTGCCAAGTGAGTGTAAAACGAACGCCTGTAATTGTTTTACATGATGTTAGGATTGCTGGTGTCCATTTTTCTGTCTCATAAACATGCAAGATTTCAGGTACGTCTTGCTACTTCTACTTACACTTAGGTCACACTACACATACATGTTTTTTTTTGTTTTTGTTTTTTCAACAAGTCAGCCGTCTCCCACCAAGACAGGGTGACCCAAAAAGAAAGAAGATCCCCAAAAAGAAAATACTTTCATCATCATTCAACACTTTCACCTCACTCACACCTAATCACTGTTTTTGCAGAGATGCTCAGAACACAACAGTTTAGAAGCATATATGTATAAAGATACACAACATATCCCTCAAAACTGCCGATATCCCAAAACCCCTCCTTTAGACTGCAGGCATTGTACTTCCCATTTCCAGGACTCAAGTCTGGCTATATAAAAATAAACAGTTTCCCTGAATCCCTTCACTAAATATTACCCTGTTCACACTCCAACAGATTGTCAGGTCCCAAATACCATTTGTCTCCATTCACTCCTATTGAACAGGCTCATGCACGCCTGCTGTAAGTCTAAGCCCCTCGCCCACAAAACCTCCCTTACCGCTTCCTTCCAACCTTTTTGAGGGGGAGCCCTACTCCCACCTTCCTTCTCCTACAGATTTAAATGCTCTCCATGTCATTCTACTTTGATCCATTCTCTCTAAATGACCAAACCACCTCAACAACCCCTCTTCAGCCCTCTGACTAATACTTTTATTAACTCCACACCTTCTCCTAATTTCCACACTCCAAATTTTCTGCATAATATTTACACCGCACATTGCCCTTAGACAGGACATTTCCACTGCCTCCAACCGCCTCCTCGCTGCTGCATTCACAACCCAAGCTTCACACCCATATAAGAGTGTTGGTACTACTATACTTTTATACATTCCCTTCTTTGCCTCCACAGAAAATGTTTTTTGACTCCACATGTACCTCAATGCACCACTCACCTTTTTTCCCTGATCAATTCTATGATTAACCTCATCCTTCATAAATCCATCCACCGACACGTCAACTCCCAAGTATCTGAAAACATTCACTTCTTCCATACTCCTCCTCTCCAATTTGATATCCAATATTTCTTTATCTAAATCATTTGATACCCTCATCTCCTTACTTCTTTCTATGTTCATTTTCAACTTTCTACCTTTACACACACTCCCAAACTCATCCACTAACCTTTGTAATTTTTCTTTAGAATCTCCCATAAACAGAGTATCATTAGCAAAAAGTAACTGTGTCAATTCCCATTTTGTATTTGATTCCCCATAATTTAATCCCACCCCTCTCCCGAACACCCTAGCATTTACTTCTTTTACAACTCCATCTATAAATATATTAAACAACCATGGTGACACTGCACATCCCTGTCTAAGACCTACTTTTACCAGGAAGTAGTCTCCCTCTCTTCTGCACACTCTAACCTGAGCCTCACTATCCTCATAAAAACTCTTTACAGCATTTAGTAACTTACCACCTATTCCATATAAGTACTTGTAACATCTGCCACATTGCTCCCCTATCCACTCTATCAAATGCCTTTTCTAAATCCATAAATGCAATAAAAACTTCCCTACCTTTATCTAAATACTGTTCACATATATGCTTCAATGATCTACTTGATCTACACATCCCCTACCCACTCTGAAACCTCCTTGCTCATCCGCAATCCTACATTCTGTCTTACCTCTAATTCTTTCAATTATGACCCTACCATACACTTTTCCTGGTATACTCAGTAAACTTATTCCTCTATAACTTTTACAATCTCTTTTGTCCCCCTTCCCTTTATATAAAGGGACTATACATGCTCTCCGCCAATCCCTAGGTACCTTCCCCTCTTTCATACATTTATTAAACAGAAGTACCAACCACTCCAACACTACATCCCCCCCTGCTTTTAACATTTCTGTCATGATCCCATCAGTTCCAGCTTCTTTACCCCCTTTCATTCTACATAATGCCTCATGTACCTCCCCCACACTTACATTCTGCTCTTCTTCACTCCTAAAAGATGGTATACCTCCCTGGCCAGTGCATGAAATTACCGGCTCCCTTTCTTCATCAACATTTAAAAGTTCCTCAAAATATTCTCGCCATCTACCTAATACCTTCCTCTCACCATCTGCTAACTCCCCTACTCTGTTTTTAACTGACAAATCCATACATTCCCTAGGCTTTCTTAACTTGTTTAACTCACTCCAAAATTTCTTGACAGTGCCTCTCCCACTCTATCATCTGTTCTCGTTTTGCACTCTCTCACCACTCTCTTCACCTTTCTTTTACTCTCCATATACTCTGCTCTTCTTATAACACTTCTGCTTTGTAAAAACCTCTCATAAGCTAACTTTTTCTCTTTTATCACACCCTGTACTTCATCATTCCACCAATCACTCCTCTTTCCTCCTGCCCCCACCCTCCTATAACCACAAACTTCTGCCCCACATTCTAATACTGCATTCTTAAAACTCATCCAACCCTCTTCAACCCCCCCACTACTCATCTTTGCACTAGCCCACCTTTCTGCCAATAGCTGCTTATATCTCACCTGAACTTCCTCCTCCCTTAGTTTATACACTTTCACTTCCCTCCTACTTGTTGTTGCCATGTTCCTCTTGTCCCATCTACCTCTTACTCTAACTGTAGCTACAACTAAATAATGATCCGATATATCAGTTGCCCCTCTATAAACATGTACATCCTGGAGCCTACCCATCAACCTTTTATCCACCAATACATAATCTAACAAACTACTTTCATTACCTGCTACATCATACCTTGTATATTTATTTATCATCTTTTTCATAAAATATGTATTACTTATTACCAAATCTCTTTCTACACATAGCTCAATTAAAGGCTCCCCATTTACATTTACCCCTGGCACCCCAAATTTACCTACTACTCCTTCCACAACATTTTTACCCACTTTAGCATTGAAATCCCCAACCACAAGTACTCTCACACTTGGTTCAAAACTCCCCATGCATTCACTCAACATTTCCCAAAATCTCTCTCTCTCCTCTACACTTCTCTTCTCCAGGTGCATATACACTTACTATAACCCACTTTTCACATCCAACCTTTATTTTACTCCACATAATCCTTGAATTAATACATTTATAGTCCCACTTTTCCTGCCATATCTTATCCTTCAACATTATTGCTACTCCTTCTTTAGCTCTAACTCTATTTGAAACCCCTGACCTAATCCCATTTATTCCTCTCCACTGAAACTCTCCCACCCCCTTCAGCTTTGTTTCACTTAAAGCCAGGACATCCAGCTTCTTCTCATTCATAACATCCACAATCATCTCTTTCTTATTATTTGCACAACATCCACGCACATTCAGACTTCCCATTTTGACAATTTTCTTCTTATTATTCTTTTTAGTAATCTTTACAGGAAAAGGGGTTACTAGCCCATTGTTCCTGGCATTTTAGTTGACTTTTACAACATGCATGGCTTACGGAGGAAAGATTCTTATTCCACTTCCCCATGGATATAAAAGGAAAAGTAATAAGACCAAGAACTATTAAGATAAAATCAAAGAAAACTCAGATGAGTGTGTATAAATAAACGTGTACATGTATGTGTAGTGTGACCTAAGTGTAAGTAGAAGTAGCAAGACATACCTGTAATCTTGCATATTTATGAGACAGACAAAAGACACCAGCAATCCTAACATCATGTAAAACAATTACAGGCTTTCGTTTTACACTCACTTGGCAGGACGGTAGTACCTCCCTGGGTGGTTGCTGTCTACCAACCTACTACCATATACTGTATGTGCATACATGTACATATACATGTACATGTACATATACATGTACATGAACATATACATGTACATGTACATACATGTACAAGTATATATATACATACCCATCTGGGTTTTCTTCTATTTTCTTTCTAGTTCTTGTTCTTGTCTAATTCCTCTTAACAAAAAATAAATTTTTTAAAGATTAACTATAGTTTTACATAAAACAATGAGAAAGAAATATATAGCACTAATTTTACTAATAAATGAATATTGCATACTTTATGTGAAGACTCTTGCTGGTATATGGAAGAACGCAAGGAGGGGTTACTTCCCTTCTTTGTCTTTTACTGCCACTAGAACCAGCTTGAGAATCACTGCACCCCTGTTGCACAAAAAAATTGTCCACTCCCTGCCTGCCTGCTACATTCCCTGCCTCCCTGCTACACTCCCTCCCTGCCTGCTACACTCCCTGCACGACTGCTACACTCCCTGCCTTCCTGCTACACTCCCTGCCTTCTTACTACACTCCCTGCATGCCTGCTGCACTCCCTGCCATCCTGCTACACTCCCTGCCTTCCTGCTACACTCCCTGCATCCCTGCTGCACTCCCTGCATGCCTTCTACACTCCCTGCCTTCCTGCTACACTCCCTGCCTTCCTACTGCACTTCCTGCCATCCTTCCACACTAACTGCATGCCTGCTGCACTCCGTGTTTTCCTGTTACACTCCCTGCATGCCTGCTACACTCCTTGCCTCTATGCCTGCCTGCCTTGAATTCTATTGTGTTTCTCACTTTCTTTACCAAAGGAACTTTACTAGGAACTTTCTTTGTGCCCATGATTGCTTATTTCGTAGTTGCACTCAATTAATAACCACAAAAAACAATGGATTATAACAAAATGTCTGGATGACTGCACAAAGGCTTCCTCACTCACCCAGATACACAGCCAGACTGACTCACGAACATGGCGGGTGGACATGTCCAATACAGCCAACAACCGAAATAACGGCCGATACGGAACAGAATTTCAGCCAGAAAAGTGGGTGAAAACTGAATTGGCCGATAACCAAGGGTCCACTGTATATACAGTGCTAGTCACGACATTATGCTGCCCCTCCCCCACACATGTACCAAAACACAAACAAATACCATGAAAGATTATAATTTATATATTTGCACATTTACTGAAGTTTTAATACTTGGTGCTGCGTCCTTTATGCTTAATCACATCCCTCAGCTGTGTAGGAAGACACACAAATTCTTGATGGTTTGGGGAGGTATATTATTCCATGCCTCATGTAGAGCAGCCTCCAGCCATGGGATGGAACTGATATCATTGCCCAGTAAACTTTGTTTCACTACTGACCAGAGGTTTTCAATAGGGTTTAGGTTTGGGGAATTGCCTAGCCAGTCATTAAAGAACCTTACTTCACAGTCCTTAAAGCCACTGAACTACAGATTTGGTGGTATGACACAGTGTACCATCCTGCATAAAAACCGCAACCCCACACTTGTCAAACGCCTCAGGTAAATTGTCACACAATAACTCCAGGTAATTATTTTTTTTTTCAACAAGTTGGCAGTCTCCCACCGAAGCAGGGTGACCCAAAAAAGAAAATCCCCAAAAAGAAAATATTTTCATCATCATTCAACACTTTCACCTCACTCACACATAATCACTGTTTTTGCAGAATACAACAGTATAGAAGCATATACGTATAAAGATACACAACATATCCTTCCAAACTGCCAATATCCCAAACCCCTCCTTTAAAGTGCAGGCATTGTACTTCCCATTTCCAGGACTCAAGTCTGGCTATATAAAAATAACCAGTTTCCCTGAATCTCTTCACTAAATATTACCCTGCTCACACTCCAACAGCTCATCAGGTCCCAAATACCATTCATCTCCATTCACTCCTAACACACACACACTTGCTGGAAGTTCAAGCCCTTCGCCCACAAAACCTCCTTTACCCCCTCCCTCCAACCTTTTCGAGGATGACCCCTACCCCGCCTTCCCTCCCCTACAGATTTATACGCTCTCCATGTCATTCTACTTTGATCCATTCTCTCTAAATGACCAAACCACCTCAACAACCCCTCTTCTGCCCTCTGACAAATACTTTTATTAACTCCACACCTTCTCCTAATTTCCACACTCTGAATTTTTTGCATAATATTCACACCACACATTGCCCTTAGACAGGACATCTTCACTGCCTCCTCGCTGCAGCATTTACAACCCAAGCTTCACACCCCTATAAGTGTTGGTACTACTATACTTTCATACATTCCCTTCTTTGCCTCCATAGATAACATTTTTTGTCTCCACATATACCTCCATGCACCACTCACCTTTTTCCTTCATCAATTCTATGATTAACCTCATCCTTCATAAATCCATCCGCTGACACGTCAACTCCCAAATATCTGAAAACATTCACTTCTTCCATACTCCTCTCCAATTTGATATCCAATTTTTCTTTATCTAAATCATTTGATACCCTCATCACCTTACTCTTTTCTATGTTCACTTTCAACTTTCTACCTTTACACACACTCCCAAACTCGTCTACTAACCTTTGCAATTTTTCTTTAGAATCTCCCATAAGCAGAGTATCATCAGCAAAAAGTAACTGTGTCAATTCCCATTTTGTATTTGACTCCCCATAATTTAATCCCACCCATCTCCCGAACACCCTAGCATTTACTTCTTTTACAACCCCACCTATAAATATATTAAACAACCATGGTGACATTACACATCCCTGTCTAAGACCTACTTTTACCGGGAAGTAATCTCCCTCTCTTCTACACACCCCAACCTGAGCCTCACTATCCTCATAAAAAGTCTTTACAGCATTTAGTAACTTACCACCTATTCCATATATTTGTAACATCTGCCACATTGCTCATCTATCCACTCTATCATATGCCTTTTTTAAATCCATAAATGCAATAAAAACTTCCCTACCTTTATCTAAATACTGTTCACATATATGCTTCAAGGTAAACACTTGATCTACACATCCCTTACCCACTCTAAAACCTTCCACTACAGACTGATACACTCTTGAAGTCATCCTGTTTTGCTCCATTCTCTCTACATGTCCGAACCACCTCAACAACCCTTCCTCAGCCCTCTGGACAACAGTTTTGGCAATCCCGCACCTCCTCATAACTTCCAAACTATGAATTCTCTGCATTATATTCACACCACACATTGCCCTCAGACATGACATCTCCACTGCCTCCAGCCTTCTCCTCACTGCAACATTCATCACCCATGCTTCACACCCATACAGGAGCGTTGGTAAAACTATACTCTCATACATTTCCCCTCTTTGCTTCCAAGGACAAAGTTCTTTGTCTCCACAGACTCCTAAGTGCACCGCTCACCCTTTTCCCCTCATCAATTCTACGATTCACCTCATCTTTCATAGACACATCCGCTGACACGTCCACTCCCAAATATCTGAATACATTCACCTCCTCCATACTCTCTCCCTCCAGTCTGATATCCAATCTTTCATCACCTAATCATTTTGTTATCCTCATAACCTTACTCTTTCCTGTATTCACTTTCAATTTTCTTCTTTTACATACTCTACCAAATTCATCCACCAAACTTTGCAACTTCTCTTCAGAATCACCCAAGAGCACAGTGTCATCAGCAAAGAGCAACTGTGACAACTCCCACTTTATGTGTGGTTCTTTATCTTTTAACTCCACACCTCTTGCCAAGACCCTCGCATTTACTTCTCTTACAACCCCATCTATAAATATATTGAACAACAACGGTGACATCACACATCCTTGTCTAAACCCTACTTGTACTGGGAAATAATCTCCCACTTTCCTACATACTCTAACTTGAGCCTCACTATCCTCGTAAAAACTCTTCACTGCTTTCAGTAACCTACCTCCTATACCATACATCTGCAACATCTGCCACATTGCCCCCCTATCCACCCTGTCATACGCCTTTTCCAAATCCATAAATGCCACAAAAACCTCTTTACCCTTATCTAAATAATGTTCACTTATAAGTTTCACTGTAAACACCTGGTCCACACACCCCCTACCTTTCCTAAAGCCTCCTTGTTCATCTGCTATCCTATTCTCCGTCTTACTCTTAATTCTTTCAATAATAACTCTACCATACACTTTACCAGGTATACTCAACAGACTTATCCCCCTATAATTTTTGCACTCTTTTTTGTCCCCTTTGCCTTTATACAAAGGAACTATGCATGCTCTCTGCCAATCCCTAGGTACCTTACCCTCTTCCATACATTTATTAAATAATAGCACCAACCACTTCAAAACTATATCCCCACCTGCTTTTAACATTTCTATCTTTATCCCATCAATCCCAGCTGCCTTACGAACTTCCCCCACACTCACAACTGGCTCTTCCTCACTCCTACAAGATGTTATTCCTCCTTGCCCTATACACAAAATCACAGCTTCCCAATCTTCATCAACATTCAACAATTCCTCAAAATATTCCCTCCATCTTCCCAATACCTCTAACTCTCCATTTAATAACTCTCCTCTCCTATTTTTAACTGACAAATCCATTTGTTCTCTAGGCTTTCTTAACTTGTTAATCTCACTCCAAAACTTTTTCTTATTTTCAACAAAATTTGTTGATAACATCTCACTCACTCTCTCATTTGCTCTCTTTTTACATTGCTTCACCACTCTCTTAACCTCTCTCTTTTTCTCCTTAACACAGTTAAGGTATGAACAGATGTCTTTTTCAAGAGGCCAGGTCGAGGTTTGGCAGACGGTAACTCGGCACTGCCACCAACCTTGAAACACTGCACCCTGTTCCTGGTTTAGAAAGACACGTAAGCAAACATTATGACATATTTATTAGAAAACGTTTCGGTCCTGGGACCTTGATCACATTTTCTAATAAATATGTCATAGTGTTTGCTTACGTGTCTTTCTAAACCAACTTGTTGGTATTTATTACCAAGGTTTATACCACCCTGTTCCTCACTGAACGCTCACACCAACATTCTCCACTATTTCTTTCATCTTGTGCCCAGCTTTGTGAAGCCCTATGATTTGAGCTATAGTTTCAGGTGTTAAAGACTTCCTTTTACCCATAATCAAACATGTATAGCACCAAAACCAAAGGGAACACCGGACTAAAGATGGGGTGGATGAGAGACAAAAAGTGCAACACTTCCTCTTACCACGGCAGCTACATGAGAATTATGGCGTGACTAGCAATGTATATATACAACCTCTCCTCATTTAGCGATGTACCCATTTACCGACGACTCAGACTTACGATGGGCTCTCTGACCAGTGTATATACCTAAATAATGTATATTAGAGCTGATTTCCTCTATTCTGTTTATTACAATATACAGTACACTACTGTATGAACATTTAAAAATATACCTGAAATTTTATTAATGGTGCAGAGATGACATTAAAACAATATCAAAGATGGTTGCCACAAACCCACTACCCTTATAGCATGTTCCTCACTTAGTGATGAATTCATTTACCGATGTGGTCTTACAAACAGAACTCCGTCGTTAAGTGAGGAGTGGCTGTATATATACTACATACATTTTTTTTAACACACTAGTCATCTCCCATTGAGGTAGGGTGACTTGAAAAAGAAACACTTTCATCATCATTCATACTATCACTGTCTTGCCAGAGGTATGTGGATACGACAGCTCAGATGATCCTCCAAGCAGCAAATATCCCCAGCCCTCCTCCAGAATGCAGTCACTTTCCACCTCCGGGATTCAAGTCTGGCTAACCGGTTTCCCTGAATCCCTTCACGAACTGTTACACTGCTCACACACTGATCACTGATCTTAAACATGACATCCCCACTTCGTCTAGACTCCTCTTTGCTGAAGTATTCAAAACTCGTGCCTCATACCTATACAAAACCATTGGTACCACTATACTCTAGTACAATCCTCCCTTTCGCCTGTACAGGTAAACCTCTTTCTTTCCACAGATGTCTCAATATACAGTGGAACCTCAAATATCGAACTTAATCCGTTCCAGGAGCTAGTTCTAAATTCGAAAAGTATGAAAACCGAAGCAATATTTCCCATAAGAAATAATGGAAATAAAATTAATTGGTTCCAGAAACCCAAAAATACTCACAAAAAAATACATTTTACAGGGATTAATTCCAGTTTTACATACACAACAAATCCTATAGTGTTCAATTATATATATAAATATAAAATAACATTTTTACTTACCTTTATTGAAGATTGGTGATGGCATCTGGAAGATAGGGAGGAGGAGAGAGGGAGTTGGGGTTAGTGTTTGGAAGGAGTATCCCCCTCCATGAGGACTTGAGGTAAAGCCCTCTCTGGGGTTACTTCCCTACTCTGTCTTTTAATGCCAATAGGACCAGCTTGAGAATCACTGGACCCCTGTCTCACAAAATAACTGTCCACAGTCCTCTGTTTCTGAACTGGTTCCAGGAGTTTTCTGTACCAGATCGGCATGCAACTTCCTTGCCTTTTTGCAAATAATTGTCTCTGAAACACTATCACCTGCCATCTCTTCATCCTTGATCCACACCAGCAACAACTTCTCAACCTCTTCAACTATTTGTGGTCTTTTTTTGGTTAGCATATTAACACCTTTCGCAACATCAGCTTCCTTGATCTTTCTTTGCCAGGATCGACCCGATGGTCGACTTGTTTTTCCCATACATCTTGGCAAGCTCAACAAGTCTCACACCACTCTCACATTTCTGTATTATTTCCTTCTTCACATCTATGGTGTTTCTCACTTTCTTTACCACAGGGGTACCACTAGCAAGTTTCTTTCGGCCCATGGTAGCTTATTTCAGTCCCATAAGCACTAAACACAATGAAATAATCGTAAAATGTTTGAATGAGAGCGCAGGTTAGTGTTCACTTAAGAATCAACAAAGTCAGACTGGCTCACGGTGCCTGCGCGGGGATGCGGACAGAGAGGGCTGGCGGACAGGTCTGGTACCCAGCGGTCCGAAAATAGGGGCGCATTCGATAATAGGGACAAAGTTGGTTCGAGAAAAGGGTTCTATTTTTGAAACGTTCAATAAGTGATACGTTCGAAATTTGAGGTTCCACTGTACCAGATATGGATCTCCCTGACATTCTTGGCTCAGGTCTCTTCCTATCTTACCCCTTTAAGTTAACTCCCATTTTCTTACACACAAACAGGGTCTCTTGGCCGAAGCACCCAATCTTAGTACCCAAGACAAGGTAGCTGACATGGGAAGATGTCACCTTCCCACGTAAGTTGACTTGAATAACAGTAAGTAACAAACATTAGGCATCTCCTGAATTAGAATTTGGAATTAAGTTAAAGGATGGTAACTAGACCCACTCAAAAACAATGCTTGCTTCAAAACTGGGAACATTTAGGTTAGGGCTATGCAAGAATAGTTTCTTTCTCACTTTCCCAGTAAATTACATCATAGGAAATGATAAGTGATAAGGTACTCTATTACAGTGTATTGCATGTCATCAAGAGAAAAATAGTGCATAGATACATTTAGTTTATATTACATAAAAACACTTAAAATATTTGTACTGTATTAACATATACACAGTTAAATGTGCTGCCACACAGGTCCACTATTTTTCAAAATATTTTCTAAATTTCAATGCTTTTCAAAATTCTTAGTCTCATTTGCTTCCCTTTTTCACCTCTTTAATTTACGCTCATATTTTAAAAAATCTGAATTTTAGCTAGAAATTATGAAGAATCTACACTTTTTTTTTTTTTTTTTTTTTTTTTGAAAAGAAAAATTTCAGCTAGAAATTATTGAGAATCTACGATTTTTTTTTTTTTTATCTTTTGGAAAAGTAAAAAATTTTATTTTCCAAATTTGGAAGTACTGTACATTATGGTGAGAACTATCATTTATTATAGAGAGATTATGTGTTTAGGAATAGTTTTTGGTATATGTACATATATTTATACAAGTACAATACATACAATAATTAATGACACAGGCTTACTGGTATACCAATAATACCATATGTTAAAAAATCTCACCTGACCACTGTATTGATGCATACAAAGGTTTCCACTTGGCCAGTTTGGTTAACTTCGATGTATCCCCGTGATCTTAGTGTAACATGTGTTCCATCTTTACACCTCAGTCTGTATGAAACTATGCCTTGGCCTTTACTGCTGCTGAACACTGTCAACAAAATGCTCTTTTAGACAATGAAAAGTAATCCTACATTTACTGATAATGGAGACTGTCTTATGTATCACATGACATTGACACTCAAGGCAGGCCTACATCATCTCAAAATAACAATCAGCAGTGAATTAAATATACAGTAACACTCAACCCTACATTTATGACTCGGTAAAGAAACATGCATGGTAAGGATTCAAATGAGATCTCTGTATTTATGTATAGTCATGGACCACAGATGTTGACAGTGTTCTCTTATTGTGCATATGGTCCTCTGTTTGTCACTAGGGATATTTTAAACTCCCACCCATATCTCTCACACCAGCAAATTATAACTGAAGTGTGAAGATTCGAGACCAGGCCCTCATGTATCCTCCAATATTAGATCTCTCTCTCCTCTTAAGGGAATACACTGCAAGCACTTTTAGGTATTCACAGTAGTTTAAATGCTTTATAAATTTTATGCAGGCAGTAAATGTTCTGTACATTTTCCAGCAATTATCTCTTTTTGCCTTGAACAGAAATGAACTCAAAACAATATTCATATTGTGAGAGCACACATGAATTGAATAGTATTATCAGTGGCATTATTTCTCTTGCTTTGAAAGTTCTCATTATCCATCCTGATATTTTTCTAGCCTTTGTGGCTGTTGCCCTATTATCATTATCAAATCTTTTACATGTTCCTTTCTTCTGTGAGATGGTCTTCTTTTATGGATCTTGCACTCATTTTGAGTTCTTCATTTTTTTCCATATCTAAATATCTGGAATTTTCACCATTAAACATATTATTTTTCATTGCCCATTAGAAGACTGTGTTGCTATCTAATTGTAATTTTTCTGTCTTATATTGATGATACTTTCATATTGATTTTGGTATCATCCACAAAGGATGATACAAAGTCAAGACTGGTGTTTGTATCTATATCTGTTATGAGGATAAGAAAGAATAAAGATGCAGGACAGTATCTTGGGGCACCAAATGTTTTCCTTTCCTAAGAACAGATTTTTGTCTTCTTTACTATTACTCTTTGTGTTCTGTTTGTTAGGAAATTTAATATCCATTTTCCTACTTTTCCAGTTATCCTTCTGGCTTCTTTTCTTTATTAGGAACTCTGCAATTTCATCTAGATACAATCTCTTTGTCCAAATACCAAATACTTATGCTAGATAGTTTGAATATCTTTATAAAGTATTGCATGAATGAAGTCCAGGTGCTGCATGTGGCATACTTTCTGTTATTTTTTTAATTCTGGAAGATTTGTGTTTATGTAAGATATGTGATCAGTAGGTTGGATGAAAGTAATGAAGAAAGTATCTGGGACCATAAGTCTTCTATCAATGAGTGGATTGCTGAGTAGTGATTATTACTGTTCTCTCTACATCTGTAATCTCTCAGTTTAGATGTCTTTCCATTGTTGTAACATTACTCATTTTTCAACAATTCAGCAACCCTGCTTCTGTGAATTTTTCTTCATTCTCTTTCTACATCTGATCTCTTAGTAGGCTTCCTAAGCAGAACAAATTTACTTTCCTAAGATCAGATTTTGTCTTCTTTACTATTACTCATTGTGTTACATAAGAACATAAGAAAGGAGGAACACTGCAGCAGGCCTATTGGCCCATACTAGCAGGCCTGTTTCGCTCTCCAGGAGCTTTATCAAGCCATTACCGTAATGGCTTGATAAAGCTCCTGGAGAGCGAAACGTTGCCACAATAAATGTCACATTAGTTGCACTTGTGTCCTTTTACTTTACATACAATCCTGTCAGACACTGCAACTTCTTGGGATCTTAATACTTGGGAATTCTTCGCTTGCCTAACCCTTGGGCACGACCTACTTCCACATTGAACAAATGTGACACCACCTATGACTGCTGCACCTCTCCTACCTACGGTTTATAAGCTCCTTCTCCGCTCATATGCGGTATTCTACTCAAGATTGATGGACTGACCACATCGACTCAAGGTTGAGGGACTGATTACCTCATTCTCCTCCTATTCTTCGAGCTTCTCCTGTGTATGGACTGATGAAGCCACTGTGTGGCGAAACATTTCCTTAATAAAGATACCCAAGAGTTGCACATGTGTCTAATTTATCTGTAACATTACTCATTTTTCAACAGTTCAGCAACCCTGCTTCTGTGAATTTTTCTTCATTCTCTTTCTACGTCTGATCTCTTAGTAGGTTTTCTAAGCAGAACATATTTTCAGACTTTGTATGCTTCTGTGCTGAGCTTTTCCATGCATTGGTTTGCATTAAGGTTGCTCAGGACTATTTCCCAGGGAAATAGTCCTTTATTTAATATTTGTCCAAGTCACTTCTCTGATTGTTAACTTAAATTTACTTAACCCTTTCAGGGTCCAAGGCCCAAATCTGGAGTCACGCACCAGTGTCCAAGAATTTTCAAAAAAAAAATTTGTTATTTTTTCTTATGAAATCGTAGAGAATCTTTTTGTGAAGGTAATAAAACAAAAAGTAGGAAATTTGGTGGAAATTGACGGAAATTTTTGCTCTCGCGAATTTTGATTGTTGTCAGCGATATTTATGAATCGCGAATTTTGCCGACTTTGACTCCCATTTTGGGCAATTACATTATTCCAATCAACCAAATTCTTAGCTATTTCACTAGTATATACTTTTATTCTATCGACCTGAGCACAAGAAATCGCCAAGCAACTGTTCAACTACAAAATAAGTTATCGGAAAATGTTAATTTGGCCAATTTTTAAAACAAAGTTCAAAATATTTCCCAATTTCAAAATAGGGTCCAGAATGAACAATGTAGGCATTCCTGGCACTAAACTAATTTCCTCTGTTCATTAGTTATGTTACAAATAAATTCCAATTTGATTTTTTATTCACATAATGAATTTTTATTCACACCAAAAAATAGAAGATTACTGTTATGCAATACTGTAATAATTGTATAAATATCATCACCATATTTGTGAATGTATATTAGACCCCCCAGCTGACGTGTATTAGATGTGTGAGGTCGTTTTTTTACTCTTGAATATCGGCAAAAAATTTAACATTTTGCTACTTTGAGCTCAGTTTTTAAGCCATTTTTAGTGCTAAAACCCAAACAAAATCATCTCTATTTCTGTAATATGTCTTCCATTCTATAAAATGAGCCAAAAACGAAAACAACTATAAAAAATACAAAAAAAACGCTCCCAAAGTTGCTGTTTTTTCAAAAAAAATTTTGTTTAAAATTTTTTTTCTCTCATTATAACAGTGTGTGCAGGTTGTTTTTGGGTGCCCACATCCCACATAGATGTTTCTCTCTATCTAGGCCCCAAATGTCCCATCACGTTTATCGGGGTGAGTGAGCTCATGGGAGTCTAGGGTTTTGGCCTGACGTAACCCGTAGATTAGGGACGGACCTAAAAGGGTTAAATCCCTTACACTGCTTGTCAAAGGTTCTTAACTTGAATTTTGCCTATACCTAAATGATGATTGATCAGATTTAATAAATTTTAGGATTTATATCCCCGTTATTCTTCTTGTTAGTAAAATGTAGTATATTTCATTTTAGCGATCCCAACCCGTTTGTTCATTTAAAAATTTTCACAGCAAAAAATAGGTCCCTGGTTTTTTACTGTAACTAGAATTTGCTGTATCTTCCCATTTTGTTCAATCACCCCACAAAACGTAGTCACTGAATCAGTTTGAATAATGTGTAATTGTTTTATAACAAACCCTTTTGTTCATTAGTACTTTTCTTATTGTACTTATGATAAGTTAACGATAAGCCCTACTTAAAAGTCTATGTCAAGATCTTAAGTAACTTTAAAGCATTTGTAGTTTGCTGAAATGCATTGCATCACAGTGTTTTTTTTTTTTTTTTTGGCTGCAATTTTTTTTACATGTAAACTAAGGTCCCCCATACAAATGGGGCAATCAGTTTTTGGGTTTCCTTATTTATTGGGCAAAATTTTTGGCTAGAAATTTAAAAATTTCCAGGGTCGCCACATCACCTGTGGTATTTTTTGGTGGCGCTATTGCGCTAAGCATTCCAATTTCTTTTTCTATTTATTGTTTTAACCCTGCTTTTTTTACCCCTTGCCATGGTTCAATAAAATAAAAGAAATGTTTTCATTATGTAAAGCACCTCCGAAATTTTCCCTTTTAACCCCTTTGGGGTTTTTGGAGTACTAGTACGGTTTAGACCCGGGTTTTTGACGTGTGCCAAAATTCTCGCCCTCAAATTATGGGAAAAAGCTGGTGGGCCCTCATATGAAAGAAGGGTCTATGTGGTCAGTGTGCACGGTATAAAAAAATTGAGCACCAGTGCATAAGAGAAAAAAAATTTGGGCCCCGTTTTTTTGGAAAAAAAACAGCGACTTTTGCACTTTTTTTGTTAGATTTATTTTTGTATTCTAGTTTTTTTGGTCTCTTTTTATAGAATGGAAGGATTCATAGAAATTGAGATGATTTTGACTGGTTTTACAATGAAAAGTCCCTTGAATTGAGCTCAAATAGCAGAAATGTTCAATTTTTACCAAAGTTCAAAAGTAAACAAATCATCCCAAGGTCCAATCAGTATGGTGGGGTCAAATATTCTTTTGAAAGTGCGCCAATATGATTCATACCATTTTTTACACTAATGCAGTAGTCTGCATAACAGTAAATCTTCTATTTTTTTGTGGAATAAAATTCAAAGTGGAAAGAAAAAAGAAGTAAAGGGGCCTTGGGGAGTGCTAATGAACAGAGGAAATGTCATTTTAGTGCAGGAATGTATTTTTTGTTTTTTTGGGCCCCTTTTGGGAAAATTTGGCATCTTTGAAATTTGTGTGAATTGGCAAATTGTAAATTCTGCCCACTGTAGGATAGTTGAAATTGGAAAAGGGGGTGGTTTCTTCACTCATTCAATTTAAAAAAATGGAGTTCTAGCAAAAATATTTATTTTTTTTTGCGACTAGTACGGGAACTGGCAAAAAAAGGGGTCAAGTGGGAAAAAAAATCACCGATCCTTTAAACATGCGAGACGCTAAATTCGCGAGAGATAATTCCGTAAGTTTTCCCAAAATTTTCTTTTTTTGGTTCATTATGTTCGGGAAAAGATTCTCTTTTTTCATAAGAAATTTTTTTTTTTTTTTTTTTAATTTGGCCGCCCTGGAACGAGTTCAGAGGGGGCCCTGTTGACCCCAAAGGGTTAAAGAAAATGGCTTTAAAAGCTACTGTCGGTTGTCATAAACTCGTCTCATGAAGCAGGAGAATATGCTTTATTATTCGCAAATATCAACCTAAGCTTATTTGCTATCACAAGTGATCAAATGACTAAGAAAAAAATATAAAAAAGATAAAAATTTTAAAATACCCCAAAACGAATAATTTTTGGGCATAAACTGGCGTTCGACAGAGTTATGAAGAGGTATGGTAAAGAAATCCCATTCTCCTACCCATGTTTGGGGTTTTATATTAAGAAAAAGGTATAGCCCAGGGCTACTATGATTACACTCGATCCCCCATAAACTGAAAAAAAAAAGTTATTTTTTCTTAGTTATCATACTAGGCTATGTGTAGAAAACCTTTGGATAACCCAAAAAACCCAAATGTGGCTTATTTTTGTACTGGTTGGGTTAGCCATATATGATTTTGGTAAATTTCGTTCCCAGCCGGGGTAAAAAACATTAGGCGTGTTTTTTATACCTGTTGTCTATGGAAATATAAACACATATGCGTTAATGAGACCCTTTTATTGATTCTTTTACCCCAAGGGGGGTTTTTCAAGTCACAAAACGCTCCCTGGGGTGGAAGGAACGCGAGTATTTAAGTCGGGTTTCAAAATCTGAGGTCAGGTGAGGAATGCTGCATCTGATGATGTCCCGAGGGGTTAAGAGTCTAAAACTTGGGTTTTGGAAAGGGATTGGAAAAGTTTGTGAGCAGACCTTCTAATGTTCTAGGGGGTAGCGATGAGAAGCTTTTTGGAAAGGGTTCGTATGTTTAGAACCCACTATTTGGTTGAATTTGTGGATATAGAAAAAAGGAGATTCCGGATTCTTGGGTATTGAGTATTGTTTCTGGGCGATAAGTCTTGGTTTCGTAGTTTATCAAGGGGTTGTGTGAATTACTTTTGTTGTCCAGGTTTCCCTTGTGTCGTCAGACTGTTGTGTATTGGTGTTGAAATACGTGTTTGGGGGGCCTTGATTTTTCGCCCACATAAACTTGTTGCGTCATTAAAAGGGGATTATGTATACCCCTGCAGAGGGTGGAAGTTGTCCTGTCTATCATTTGGAAGCCCCTTGTGGTGTGGTTGGGAGGTAGATACTTGAAATGAAAAAGAAGTCGAAACATTTTCCTTTTTGTGTTTGCTTTGCAAGTGACACGAACTCTTTTTAAAAAGTCTATCAAAAACCCCCCAACCCAAAAACATTTTTCACTTTTACTCTCACCACAAACCCCAAAACCAAACGTGGTGTAATTATGGGGCTTCTTCCTGCGAGCTAAAATCTCAGCAAGATTTTCTTGAAGAAGAATGCAAAAATCATTGAACAAGATTTCTAAACCCTATCTCGTCACTTATCAGGACTGCAGACGACGGGATTAAACATCTTCAAAAACCCCCAGAAAAGACATCCCGAGAAGAGATACATAGTCCTCCCCCCCAACCCCATTGCAAACCCGTTAAAAACATTTTTTCCCAAATCCCTCATTTCAAGATCTCCCTCCACAACGACCATCGGGGACATTCCAGTGATAGACAGGCAAGCTTCCCCCTCTGCAGGGGTATCATAATCCTTGTAATGACTGCAAAAAGTTATTTTGGGCGAAAATAAGGACCCCCAAAACAGATTTCGAACACCAATACGAAGAGGTTGCGACACAAGGAAGCCTGCGTACAACACCGTAATTCACAAAACCCACTTGTTAAAACTACAGAAATAAGATTTATCGCCACGAGACAATACTCAATACCAAAGAATCGGGAAATCTCCTTATTTCTTTACCCGAAAACTTAAAAACCGGGAATAGGGGCTTTATAACATAGCTAAACCACTTGCCAAGAAGCTTCTTCATCGCTACCCCCCACTGAGAACACTGTAGAAGGGTTGTCAAAAAATTGCCCAATTCCTTCCAAGCCCCCAAGTTTTTAAAATTATCCCCCACTGGTACTCATCGATGGATTCTTCCCTGACCTCGCTTCTGAACCTGACTATAAATCTCGCGTTCCTTCCACCCCAGGTAGTTCTTTTTGTGACTTGAAAAAGCCATGTGTGGGGAAAGTAGTCAATAAAGGATTCATTATACTGATAGTGTTTTATTTCCTTGTGTCGGTTTTTTAAACCCATTTATTTCCCCCCGTTGTCTATGTTTCCCCATAAAAAAGGGGTCCCTGGGGTTAGTGGTGGTGTGGGTGTTATCCTGGGAAAACCGATTTATGACCGGTTTCGGTTGGGGAAAAACGTGTAAGTCAAAAATGGTCGTAAGTCGAATTTTATATGAATTAAACAAAACATTTTTCTTTATTTTTATGTTTTTTTCGTATTTTTACGAAAGGTTTAGGACAAACATGTTTTACAACAAAATGGTTTTTTATTTCCAGAAATTTGGCTTTAAAAATCAAGGTCTTTAAGTGAGTGGTGTAAGTCGAGCAGGTGTAAGTCGGATGGTAGGTGTATTATTATTTTTTTATTATTAATTATTTTATTTTATTATTATTTTCTCAGTTTTTTGTTGGGTTTTCTTATTAAAAATTGGGAAGTTTGATGGAAAGATACTTTTCCGTACCCAAAAATGGAGAATCGCCCTAAACAGGGGGTTTCCCTTTCTCACCCTTGCGGCCGCTTGGGTATATTTTTGTAGGGTTTTTTGGTTTATTTATTTTTTCGGTTCTTTTGATAGAATGAAAGTTATTCAGAAATGATTGATTTGATTGCTTTCATGTAAAAAAGTACCTTAAAATTTGCGCTACGTGCGAAAATTTTCTATTCTTTAGCGAAGCTAAAGGTAAACAAATGACTCCCCGTCCACGTACCTGCCCGCCTGCCGCCCAAAATTTTCCAAGGGAGTCAAGAATGGATTGACATTATTTATCAATTTTTACATAATGCGAGTGTGCAAAACGTAAATTTCTTTTTTTTTTGTGAAAAAAAATTCAATGGTAAGCAAGAGAAATATAAGAGGGGCATGTAGAAGTGACTAATGAACAGGGGAAAAAATGTTTTTTTAGTCCCGGAATGTTGCATTGTTTTTTTTCTGGACCCTTTTTTGAAATTGGCATCTGTTGAAATTTGTGTAAAATCCCCCAAAATTCCCAAATTTCTGCCCACTTTTTTGGGGGAGTTGAAATAAGTGAAGGGGCGGTTTTCGTACTCGGTTGAAGACTAAAAGAAAAATAAGTTTATTAGGTATACACAAATACAGTTACTAGATTATTTTACATAGCAGTGTATGTACGAGAACCTAGGATAACCCAGAAAAGTCAGAAAAAGTGACTTTTTTCCCATCCCTGGCTTGGGCTTCATAATGATTTTGGTAATATTTTTTTTTTGGGGGTTTGTTTGGGGGCTATTCTTTGAAACTTGGGCAATGTATGAGGGAAAGTGCTTCTTAACGTACAACAAAAAAAAAAAAGACGGACGATAAATAAGGGGTTCATTTTCCCGCCAGCCCCTCTTTGCGTATTTTTTGTATGGTTTTTAGGGTTTGTTTTCTCATTTTTGGACTCATTTGATAGAATGGAAGATTATTAAGAAATAGAATGATTTTGATTGCTTTCATAAAAAAAAAGACCTTGAAATTGAGTCAAAGTAGCGGAAATGTTCGATTTTTGCGATGTTCAATGAATGTGTAAGTCAAGTTGGTTAATTTTATTAATGTTTTTAAAACCTAACCACTTGTATTCGGAAAAACTCGTAATCGGCACATACAGGCCCCAAGATGCCGGATTTGTGTGGAGGCCCTGTAATATTTGTACTGCATAAAGAATAAAAAATTGTACGTATAGCTTCCAGAGAGAGTACTATTTCTGGAAAATTCTGTTTTCTATATTTTCATTTTACATTGGAAAGTAGAAATCCCCCCGGGGGTAATATTTTTGGTTTTTTTTGCATTGTCTAGGCTTTCAAAGTAGCTATCTGTCTTTCCCAATTTATTGAGTGAATTCCCCTCCTGTGATGGGACTTTGAAAGTTTAAATTTTCTCAATATACTAATATTCACTCAACTTTTGCATACTTATATATAGAACAATCAATTTGTATAAAACCCCGCTCCAAAATAATTTCTTGATAGCTGCAAGGAATAATAGGTATAAAATAAAAATCTCTTTTTATTTTAGCGTTGTAGATTTAAGTGTGTAAAACACAATGTGCATAAAGGCCCTAAAACCTGGAAACTCTCTGTGTGAAGGTTCCATAGGTTCCTGTGTCCAACCCCTGCAATGTTACTGTCAGAAGGGACCTTTCTTAATGTAACCTTTACAGCAATACCTATGTCAAAAAAAACCTTAATGCTGTTTACCCAATTCGTCCTGTTTTATTACGCTTTTTTTCAACTCCATACATTATTTTTATAGGCTTACTATCTCTCATAATTGTATTGTAATTTAAGTAACAAATCCCAAATCAGCTAAATTGCAATTATATTTCTTGTGGTTTTATTTTGAATTAACTGAGTAAATTTTAATAAATATAGGATGTTTTTGCTCAAGATGCTTTTTTCTATAGGGCTTCGTTTGTTGTTTGTCCTGTGCAGAATATAAAAATTTTTCAGGAGTTGCATTTGTATATGACCAAAATTTTTAATAACCTCCACAATGTTATTTTTTTTACTGAAAGTCCAAAAAACTGGGTTTCAAAATTTGTAGGAGTTTAAGTAACTATAAGTCCCGGCAGTTTGGAGAGTATATTTGTATTTTTATTGTATTACAGTGGACCCCCCCTTTATGATCAGCTCCCCCAAAGCACAATTATGTAAGTGTATTTATGTAGTTCGTTTAATGTAGTTGGGGGTCTGAAATGGGCTAATCACTTTCCCCAAAAATTTCCCATGGGAAAAATTGTTCAGTATTGGCCCTGGAAAATATTCTGGAAGAAATAAATTAACCCGGGGGGGCCACTGTCTTCAAACTTGGGGTTTTTCGAGCACCCCCTTTCAAAAAACAGGATTTGTGTGGTGAAGTGAAGTGTTGAAATTGATGAAAGTATTTTTTTTTTTGGGGATTTCTTTTCTTTGGGTCACCCCGCCTCGGGGGAGACGGCCGAGTGTTGAAAAAAAAAAAAATCCAAACGTTGATCTAGTTAATGCGTAGCACCTTTATTGTTTTCCCCCATTTTAAAGCATGTAAAAAAAAAATAGATCTGTTTGGACCCCCCCCAATGTGGCGTAGACTTGTTTGGACAGTTTTTTTGGTCAAGGCTGCCCCAAAATCAGAGCATTTCGGGCTTTTAGAAAGTTTTGCAATAAAATACGTATGACCTTTTTCCCAAAAAAGTGTAAACCCTAATTATAGAAATAAAATTTATCATTTTTTCATTATCAGAAACATTATCATATAGAGGGTATTACCCGAGTCTTGTTTAGTATTTAAATATCATTAAGCAATCATTATATATATGAGGGTATTTCCCGGTCTGTTTGTCTTCTAAAAATATCATTAGATATTTCCACATGGATTTTTTGTCTGTTTACAAAATAATTTAAAAAGTTAGGTTCAGTGTCTGAAAAAAAGGTAATTTTACAGAAAGAAAATATTGTCTAAAATGTTGTTTAAATTAATTTGACAATGTGCAATTAACAATTAATTATTAAAATTTAAATTTAAATTTTAAATAAAAAACCCTATAAAAAAATTTATTAGTATATATATTTTGAACATGTCGACATTTTTCCCCCCAAGGCGGGGTTTACCCAAAAAGAAAGAAATAAAAAAAAAAAAAAAAAAATCATCATTCAACATTTCACCATCATTCTACTAATCAAAGTCTTTGCAGAAAGGGTCGATACGACGTTTAGAGTTACTCCCTTAAAATGCAGGGATTGTCTTCCCCCCTCCCCAAAACTCAAGTCCAAAATAAAAAGTTTTCCCCGAATTCCCTTTACAAAAAAATTTTCCCTTTCCACATCCAACGCTTGTCAGGTCCCAAAAAAAATTCATCTCCCTTCATCCTAAATTTTCCCTGATGCTTGTGGAAGTCCAAACCCCCACCCCCAAAAGTTCGTTACCCCCCCCCCTTCCCAAACCCTTTTCCCAAGATGTCCCTACCCTCCTCCCCTCCCCTACGATTTTTACACCCTCCCCAAGTCATCCTTTTTGCTTCAACTTCTTAAAAAACCAAACCCCAAAATTTGTGAAAAATTGTTTATATCTCTTACGAAAATTTAAGTTTTAAAAAAAAAGTTCCCGCACTTTTTCAAAATTATTAGTAAACAAGGGCAACAAAATTAAAAAAAATTTAAGAGATTCTTAAAACCCATAAAGATACACCCCTATGATAATGGAGGTGTTAATGGACAGCGTACTTCTGAGCTTGTGGCTATAGTGACCTCACATCCTCTGGGGCATGTAATGGGGGTGAAGGGGGCCATCACCCCTCCTGGCATTATCCTCCAAAAAATTCTGAAATTCAGTAAAAAATATCACAATTTTTGATACACTAATGCCCTTAACCTAAACTGTCCAAAAGTGATCCATGTTTTTTAAAAATTTGAAAAATATGTAAAAAAAGTTGTTCTATTTTTTTTTTAAATTTGAAAGCATGTAAAAAAAAAAAATTTGATTACTTTTTTTTTTTTTTGTAATATTTGAAAATGTAAAAAAAGAGATCACTTTTGGAGCGCTACGAGTGAACGTAGATCATGTTTGGGGCGTTTTAGGGTTAAAAACAAACAATTTGTGTGGTATGCAAAAGTAGTTTAATATAAAATACTGGAGGGTTTGTTTACAATGCTTTGTTTTTTCAGGTTTCATATGCAGCGGTTTTCAATTAATATCCTATTTTATTTATTCAGTTCCCCCAAAAATTATTCACCCCTCCTATAAATAAGGATGGGGAAATATATTTTAAAGTATGTGTACTTTTTTGCATTTTATAGACCCGCTATTTGGTCAATTTATATGACAATAAACATGTTACCAAGTTTATGTTAAATTTAAAATGAAAAAAAAACATGACGCTTTACAGTGGTAGCCCCGAACCTAACGTGTGTAAAAGCTGGGCCCGCCTGATTGTTAAGCATAAAAGAAGCTGCCCGCTGTCTGCATTTCATCCCGATAACCTTATGCTTCAGGTAAACCTTCCCCACTTGTGATGACTATTTACGATGATCAGGACTTATGATGGGCTCTGACCAGTATGCAAAAAGTACCCAATAATGTTATTTGAGTGATTTCCTCTATTTTGTTTATCAAATACAGTCACTACTGTATAAAATTTAAAAAATACCGCAAGTTATAAAGTGCAAAGGTGCCCTTAAAAAAAATATCAAGATGGTTGCACAAAAACCCCCTACATTACCTTATAGTATGCTCCTCATTGTGAGGGAAATTTTTTTTTACCCACGTGGTCTTAGGAAAAAAATTCCATGTTAAGTGATGAGAGATGTACTTTGACAGGGCATAGGATACTGGTAGTAAATTTTTTAAATTTTGCATTACAAAAAGAAAACAGGCAGCAAAATTTTCAAATTTGTACAATACCGTTTTTATGTCTCTCCGACATCTAATCAGTTCAAAACCCATAGATCTACATCTTAAACACAGCCCTTAAAAATGTGAAATTGGGCTGTGCAGTGAATTGCATAGTATTGAAAAAATCCTCTATCTGTGGCAGGACCATATGTTTTGGTAGGCAACTTTGGGGATTTTCTTTGTAGTAAAAGGGGGGGTGTTTTGGTTTGGGCACTTTCAGATCAGAAGTGGCTTGAATAAACCCCAAAAATGGAGAAAATTCAAAAATTTTTGAATTTTCTTGAGGTTGGGTGGGGGGAGGCTCCCCTTTTGACCCTCCCAAACTTTTTAGAATTTTTTAGGGCGCTTCAATTACGCCCCTTTCACTTTCGATGGAGTTCCGTTCCTAAGACACGTCGTTTTTAAAAGAATTCGTGCTAAATGAGGAGCATATTAAATGGTAGTGGGTTTGTGTAAAACCCTCTTTGATTTGTTTTATGTCACCTTTGCACCATTTAAACATTTCTGGGTTTTTTTTATACTTTATACAAATGTTGTTACTGAAATAAAGAATAAAGGAAATCAGCTTAAATACATTGTTGGTATAAATACTGGTCGAGCCGTCGTAAGTCCGTGGCTCGTAAACGAGTACGTCACAAATGAGAAGAGGCTGTATTAAAACCCTTTAGGGTCCCAAAGGGCCAAATCTGGAGTCACGCACCAGTGTTCCCAAAAATTTTCAAAAAAAAATTTTTTTTTTTTGTTATGAAAAGTTGAGAATTTTTTTTGTGAAGGTAAAAAAACAAAAAGTCGAAATTTGGTGGGAAAATTTCGAAATTTTGCTCTCGCGAATTTTGTGTGTCAGCGATTTTACGAATCGGCGATTTTTTTCCCATTTGACTCCCCTTTTAGGCCAATTTAAATTTTCCAATCAACCCAAATTTTAGTATTTCATAGTTTACTTTTTCTATCGATTAGCACAAGAAAAACGCCAAGTTTAATGTTTCAACTACAAAATAAAGTGATCGGAAATTTTAATTGGCCAATTAACACAAAAATTCAAAAAATTCCAATTTCAAAATGGGTCAGAATAAAAAATGAGGATTCCTGGCCTAAACTAAATTTTTTTCCCGTTCATTGTTATGTTTGAAGCTTTACAAATAAAATTTCCCTTTTGATTTTTTTTTCACATAATGAATTTTTATTCCAAAAAAATTTGAAGATTTATGTTATGAAAACTGTAATATTGTATAAATTCATCCCATATTTGGAATGTATTTAGACCCACAGCTGAGTTATTAGCGGAGAGGTCGTTTGTTTACTCTTGATACGGCAAAATTTAAAATTTCCGTCTTTGAGTCAGTTTTAAACCATTTCCGTGCTAAAAAACCCAAACAAAATCATCTCTTTTCTGTAATTTCTTCATTCTATCAAATGAGACCAGAAATCGCAAATCAAATAAAAAACATAGAAAAAACACTGCAAAGTTGCTGTTTTAACGAAAAAAAAATGATTTCAGTTTTTTTTTCATTTACACAGTGTGTGAAGGATCTGTTTAGTGGTGCACACATCCCCAAGATGTATTCTCTATATTGGCCCAAATTTACCCCTTTTACGTTATCAGAGGAGTGAGCTATGGGGAGATCTCGGTTTGGACACTCCCATAAAGCGTAGGGTTACGGGGCGGACCGAAAGGGTTAAGTGACCTAAACCCTAAACTGAATTTTTTTGCTTTATTGCCAAAAAAAATAGAAATAATGTTTTTTTGTGTTTTGATGGATTTAAAAAAGGAGCAGGTGCGTATGGACAGCCAAGGGATATGTAAATAAAAGAGGGAAAGTTTTCTTTAGGTGGAACACCTCAGTGTTTTTTTGGATTGTTTTAAAATTTAAATCTGTTGAATTTTTTGTAAAAATGGCCTATTACTAACTTTGGGTGTTTATAAAGGTAGTTCTGAAAGGGGGAGTTTCTTGCACTCAATCAAAAAGTACAGAACAACAATAATAGTGAAAAATCCAGAAATTTCCCTAAAATAGACATCAGAGTGAGCAAAACTATGGTTAAGCAAAGTCCTGCCAGACCTGTAACTTCACATCTTAATAATTCAATAGATTTTACATCAAATTTTGCATTTTTTGTCATTATCTTTAGAAAGAGATTCTCTACCATTTTAGAAGATCAGTTTGTTTAAATTGTTGGGTAGCAACAATAAATGGGTTCAGGAATATACAGTGGACCCCCGGTTAACGATATTTTTTCACTCCAGAAGTATGTTCAGGTGCCAGTACTGACCGAATTTGTTCCCATTAGAAATATTGTGAAATAGATTAGTCCATTTCAGACCCCCAAACATATACGTACAAATGCACTTACATAAATACACTTACATAATTGGTCGCATTCGGAGGTAATCGTTATGCGGGGGTCCACTGTATTCATTAAAAAAAAAATTGTTTGGGATTTTTATTAATATTTCAATACCAGAACAACATTTAAACTTTCTTTACAGTATATCTGTAAATATTTAAGACAAGATTAAAACATTTAAATTTAAAAAGTGAGATAATTAGAGACAGGCAAGACTGAAATACACTCTGCTTCCTGGATCAAAGGTTCTTGGCTCAGGGAATTAGAGTTACTCTCCAGTTACCTTACTCAAAATCTAACTACCTCCCATTCTCTGATTGGTGGTCATACTCCTATTGGTTTAATGCCTTCCTCATGAAACTGTAATAATGATACCCCTCAAGGAGGTTCTTTGATGCCAGTGAGGGGCTCTTAATCCAAGAACTGAACTTGCCCTTCTCTTCCTTGGATCGAACCTAAACTGCCTCCAGACACTATATGACCCCTATGGTTTAGTGTTCCCCCATAAAAATAAAATTAATAGTAATCTTATAAAAATAATAATAATATACTCAGCAGATTATGTTAGTGATGCTAACCTGTGGTCTGTGTAGGGAACTTTCCAATCCATGGTGTGCACGTGTGAATGTATTCATCTTTGGTGACTCAACTCAAAGAAGCTCAGTGATAGGCCCGATCATTCACCCACCCTCACAAAACTAACCAGCAGTGTGGTTCCAGACTTTTTGTTTCTAGCATTCCACCCTCAAGAATCTACAGAGTCTGACTCACAACTGGTTTTGCCTTCACCATCTGCTTAGAACAATTGTAATGATCACAATTTAATATGTAGTAGTTGTTTGTTAAAACCCTAAGAGTGATGTTTCTCTCTAAGTTATTCAGACATAACAATAGCTCTTCACATGTATAAATCCAACATCATGATTTTGTAATTGCACAACTGACTTGTTGCCACCTAAATTCACCTATTATTGAGTGTGTCCCATGCTCAGAAGACCACCAATATTATTTGTTTTAATTCAGGTGTGTCTTGCAGTTATGCTGTAAGTCACAGAGAGAAAAAATGAATGAGTAGAGGGAAAAAGGGATACAGGACGGAGGGTCCTATTTATTATAATTAATGTGGGGAGGGGCTCAACACTATATCCCAATGGGGTCATACAGCACCGGGATAAATATTATATTAATCTTTATTTCTACAAGCACATGATGCCAACCGATTACTGACCTAACTGACACACTGGCATACTATGTTAGAAACCCCCTGGTTTTGCAAAGTATTCTGGGCAACTTAGGTAATTTTTGCCCTCCAAGATGCAATCCACAATAGTCCATATAAACTCACAGGAACCTACTTGCTGCTAGGTGAACAGGGAAGCAGTATTAGGAAACATGCCCAACGTTTCAAACCCATGCTGGGATCAATACCCAGACTCTCGTATGTGAGCTGAGGATATTATCAACCAAACCACAAGCTTGGCAATCAGGTCTGATCCAATGAAGGGAGGTCAGGGTCCATTTCCTTGGATCAAGATTCTCTTCACAGGCAATCAAGGAATCTTGTATGAGAGGAAAGGGAGGAATGATAGTGGCCAAACTGTAAATATAGGAAAAAATACAATCCCAACAGACAGTAGCTCCTAAAAAGCTTTGCTGCACACTATGACAACCATAATACTGGCTTTACTGTTAATCTCCCCTTTTATGCTCTTACTGGGTCACTATTTATTCACTGGGTTGTAGCTCTTGCCTCACTTAGGTGCTTTTTTTTATACTTGCAAGCTTACTTCCCCAGAGCTTTAATCAATCTAATATAGAGACAGAAAATTAGGAAAACATATGGCGGCATATTATTTATTATAATCATAACGAAGCACTAAACCTTACGGGTCATACAGCACTGTATAGTGGCATAGAGACCAGTTTGTAGTGTAGGGCGAGGTGCACAAATAGTAACATGCATCACATGATGACATAAAAGCCAAGCATTACATATCTTGTTTTATAGCATACAATGGTTTATAGTTACTGCAGGATTTTAATTAACGAAGATAATGCTGATTGCTTTAATCTGACGGTATTTATTGCCTTACACCATAATACTTCAGTTTACAATCATCTCATTCCTTTAAGAAAATCTTGTATTAAGAAGTGGGGTATTTAAGAACACATGCAATTTATGTAAATCTACTTGATACTCTGTACATATTAGCATTTCAACAAGAAATTCAAGAAATATTACTAAAAAAAATGAATAATGCTTTAATGCACACGGCAAAGTTGAATAGTACATTACTGGCTCTAAATAATCAAATGCTGAACTTACAATGTAATGATATGCTAAAGATAGGGCTTTGATCTGCTTATTATACTGTATGTATATCAGTTTATTATATTGAAATCTATAAACTAGGTAAAAGCCTTTCATGATTTTGTATTGCCTGCCCTCTTTATGTACAAGTGTGTCCTGTAGCTGATACTAGCACACTCAATCTCACACACTTAGGCCAGGGTTTGAATCTCTTCTGTACAGCTGTAAAACATTAGGGGCATGTTTACATAAGACACCTGCTGTCCCTGTCCCTGTTCACCCATACAGTTTTAAAACAGGGTTACCTGGTGTTAGTCTCCTGATGGGT
This sequence comes from Cherax quadricarinatus, assembly GCF_026875155.1. Classification (NCBI taxonomy): domain Eukaryota; kingdom Metazoa; phylum Arthropoda; class Malacostraca; order Decapoda; family Parastacidae; genus Cherax; species Cherax quadricarinatus. The sequence goes on from NC_069402.1 coordinate 108,687,714, forward strand.
CGCATCCCTGACAAAACTGTCCTAGATTTGCCCGAAATACTCAGCATAACAAGCAGCTATTCTGATATAGTAGTAGTCATGATCTGCTAGGCCCTGTATAACCATGTACAAGTACTTGTAATAAATAAAGATATTATTACATAACTATTAAGGACTTTTATCCACCGTAAGTTTTATGAAAACCACAATATGCTTTACTAAGGTTCACTGTATTATCTTAAAATTATTCCTGATGTTAAAAAAGCTTAATTCCGTATACTGTATAAAATTACCAATTCAAAGAACAACCATATGAAGCACTAACCACGTAAGTCAAAGTTGTTGCAGTTGCTGCAATAAAGTGCAGTGAGTAAGATTCGAAGGACTTGGTTTGGAATGGCCGGTAGGCTACCCACAACATGGATAATTTCAATAATGGTCAGGGGTCCACTCTTGACACAACCTTCTCCAACATGCACAAAAGAATGACCGACGTGAGCGGTCTACAACACAAATAAATAGTATTGTTATTAGTACAGTATGCATGTTATTTTAATCAAGGAAGTGCCAAACACATAGTGGTCATAAAAATCCCTCTACTTGGCAAGGAAGTAATCAAATCTGATCTAAGGAAGGGGAACATAGGTCCAATTCCTTGATCAAAAGCCTCCTCACCAGCATCAAGCCATCATCCCTTAAGGGGGGAAGGGGAAAGAATGACTGGAACACAATAAAAGCCATCATTAACTGTAAGTCAATTAGTATAACATTACAAGTGGAATGCAACAAATCTCCATTCTGGGACTAACTCTTTATTTGTGATATATATAGTATATCAATGACACTAACAAAAAGATAGTGATCCATAATCAAATAGTATGCACTTGATATTAACCCTTAACCTGTAAACGGTCCAAACGTATATACAGTGGACCCCCGCATAGCGGACAATCCGCATAGCGGACGCTTTGTTCGCTAAAATTTTGCCCCGCATAGTGGACAAAAAACCCCCCTCAGCGGCCTTGTCCGAGACGCGTCCAATGTGCGCCCTCAGCCAGCCTCACATGTGCCGCCCGTGCCATTGTTTACCAGCCAGCCTCCGCGGTAACATTCAAGCATACACTCGGAATATTTCGTATTATTACAGTGTTTTCGGTGCTGTTTCTAAAAATAAGTACCAGGGGCCCCCAAGAAAGCTTCTAGTGCCAACCGTACACCTCAAAGGGTAGAATACCCATTGAAATGAAGAAAGAGATCATTGAAAAGTATGAAAGTGGAGTACGTATCACCGACCTGGTCAGGTTGTACAAGAAACCAAAATAAACCCATCTTTCTATTGTGGGCAAGAAAAACGGCAATCAAGGAAGCTGTTGTTCCCAAAAGGTTTAAATGTGTTTTCGAAACAAAGATCGCAAGTGATGGAAGTGTTGAGACTCTTATTGGTGTGGATAAATGAAAAACAGCTAGCAGGAGATAGCGTTTTCTCAAGCAAATCATATGTGAAAAGGCTAGGAAGTTGCATGACGATTTAAATTAAAAAAATGCCTGCAACTAGTGATGAGGTGATTTGAATTTAAGGCCAGCAAAGGTTGGTTTGAGAGATTTAAGAAGCGTGTGGCATCCATTAGTGTGATACGGCATGGTGAGGCTGCCAGTTCAGACCACAAAGCGGCTGAAAAATTGTGCATGAATTTCAAGGAGTACATAGAAACTAAAGGATGGAACCCTGAACAAGTGTTTAATTGTGATGAACGGGCCTGTTCTGGAAGAAAATGCCAAGCAGGACCTACATTACTCGGGAGGAAAAGGCACTCCCAGGACATAAGCCTATGAAAGACAGGCTTACTTTGTTGATGTGTGCCAATGCTAGTGGGATTGCAAAGTTAACCCTTTTTATTAGTGTATCACTCTGAAACCCCAGAGCGTTCAGGCAAAAAAATGTCCTAAAGGATAATTTGTGTGTGCTTGGAGGGCAAACAGTAAGGCATGGTCACTAGGGAATTTTTCTATAACTGGTTACACATGCATTTCCCCCAATGTGAAAGATTACCTAACTGAAAAAAATTTTAGACCTTAAGTGCCTCCTGGTGTTAGACAATGCCCCTGGTCATCTACAGACGTGGCAGAGCGACTTTATGGGGACATGAGCTTCATTAGGTGAAGTTTTTTGCCTCCTAATACCACTCCTCTCCTGCCAGCCCATGGACCAGCAGGTCATTTCCAATCAAGAAACTGTACACAAAAAGCTCTGTTTCAAAAGTGTTTTGAAGTGACCACAGGACACTCGATTGACTCTAAAAGAGTTTGGAAGGATCACTTTAATATCCTCAATGTGTAAACCTTATAGGTAAGGTTTGGGGAGGGAGTGACTAAGAGAACCTTGAACTCTGCTTGGAAGAAAACTGTGGCCAGAATGTGTAGACAAAAGGGATTTTGAAGGGTTTGAGGCTAACCCTGAGAGGAGTAGTATACCAGTTGAGGAATCATTGGGGAATTTTGGGGAAGTCCTTGGGGTTGGAGGTTAGTGGGGAGGATGTGGAAGAGTTGGTGGAGGAGGACAATGAAGAAAACCACTGATGAGCTGATAGATCAACTTCAAGAGAAAGAGGCCAGACCTGGGGAAACTGGTTCAAAGGGGGGGAGAGAGAAATTGAAGGAATTGCCTACTTCAAAGATTAAGGAAATGTGTGCAAAATGGCTTGAAGTGCAACCTTTTGATGAAAATCACCCTCACACAGCTATTGCAAGCCGTGCTGGTGACTGTTACAATGACACTGTTGTGAACCACTTTTGACAAATCATAAAGGAACGAGAGGGACAGGCCACTATGGACAGATATGTTGTGCGAAAGAAGTCCAGTGACTCTGAAGCTGGTCCTAGTGGCATTAAAAGAAGAAGGGAAGTAACCCCAGAAAAGGACTTGCTACCTCAAGTCCTAATGGAAGGGGATTCCCTTCTAAAACACTAACACTCTTCTCCCCTCCTCCCATCCCATCAATCATCACCAGATCTTCAATAAAAGTAAGTGTCATGTAATTGTGCATGCCTTTTTCAGTTTGTGTGTACTAAAATTAACATTTTTTTGTGGTAAAAAAAAATTTTTTTCATACTTTTGGGTGTCTTGCACGGATTAATTTTATTTCCATTATTTCTTATGGGGAAAATTCATTCGCATAGCGAACATTTCGCATAACAGCCAGCCCTCTTGCACGGATTAAGTTCGCTATGCGGGGGTCCACTGTATACGTTTTTTTCAATATTTGATAGTATGTAAAAAAAGTAGCTCTTCTTTTTTTTTTTTTTACATTTGAAAACATGTAAAAAAGCTTTGATCTACTTTTTTTTGTTGTTGTATTTGAAAATATTTAAAAAAAAATGTAATCTACTTTTGGAGCACTACACATGTGAACGTAGATCTGCTTGGACCGTTTACAGGTTAAACTGTCCAAACAGATCTATTATCACATGCGTAGTGCTCCAAAAGTAGATCTACTTTTTTTACATATTTTCAAATCCAAAAAAAAGTAGATCAAATTTTTTTTTACACGTTTTCAAATGTAAAAATAACAAAAAGAAAAATCTATGTTTTTTTACATACTTTCAAATGTTGAAAAACGTAGATTACGTTTTGGGCAGTTTTAAGGGTTAAAATTTACCAAAAGATGTATAGCAAAGAGAGCACTGCAGTTTCCCATGCAAATTAACCTACAAAAAAAGGTTAAACAAATGGTCAACAGACTGGCAAATACTATTCAGTGAAGAGAAATACAAAGCCTTGCATGTGTAATACAGTTTCAGGTCAACCATCACTAATCCGGCAATCAGTTATCTGGTTTCATCAGTAATCCAGCACTAATTTTGGCTAGCATAATTTCAAATTTCATCATTATGCTGCTGACTCAAATCATTATACTGACTCGAATTTCATCATTATACTGACTCAGAAATTGTGCAGATGGCTGTAAATACACAGCAGCAAGCCATTGGAGAAGAAAGCAGTTACAAAAATGAGGAAGATATAGTAGAGTCTCTATTGATAGGTTAATTAAGCGTATTCTAACCTAACCATTCTGTAATCTGGCAAATTCACTAATCCGGCATACTACAGGTCCCAATGATGCCAGATTAGTGATGGCCAACCTGTATTACACATTGTCTTTCTTGCTGATGGTTCCATTGATCATTGCCTCTTCTTCCTGATGGGAGTGTTAAGGGGCACTGACAGGTTTTTTTATTTATTTATTTATTTAAAAATTTGTGCACACATACAGAGGTACAAAAAATACAGAAAAGAGCAGTATGCCAAAGCCACTTATACTATGCATAGCATTACGGGCTGGCTTAAAATTAACTTAAGATGAACTAAGCAATGATGACATCGGTGATAAAACTTTAATGTAAACAGATTACTATAAAGCACAAGTGAGTATTACAAAGACAGGTCATATGGTTGTATGCATTGTTGTGCATTCAGTAGAATGGAGTATTCTGTTAGGTAGTGTTTTTAAAAAATAATAAAGTTAGATTGGGTTTTAGGTTTAACATTTATGTGATATAATTGTGAGAAACATTTAGATATACAATTTATAAGGTTCAGTTATTCAGTATTTATTTGGTTTTGGGTGAGTAAGTGGTCTTTGAGAAGAGACTTGAATTTATAAACAGGTAGTGTTTCTTTTATATTTACAGGTAATGAGTTCCAGATTTTAGGGCCTTTTATGTGCATTGAGTTTTTGCATAGTGTGAGATGGACACGAGGAACATCAAAGAGTGATCTGTGCCTTGTGTTATGGTCATGTGTTCTGTTGAGGTTGGCAAGGAGATGTTTGAGGGAGGGTTAATATCAGAGTTAAGTGTTCTATGTATGTAATAGGTGCAGTAATAAGTATGAATGTTTTGTATGGTGAATAGGTTTAGTGTATTGAATATTGGTGGAGTGTGCTGCCTATAGTGAGAATTTGTTATCATTCTAACTGCAGCCTTTTGTTGGGTAATTAGTGGTCTGAGATGGTTACTTGTTGTTGAGCCCCATGCACAAATTCCATAGGTGAGATAGGGGTAAATAAGAGAGTGATATAGGGCAGGAGGGCTGACTGTGAGCATAGTACCGTATCTTCGATAGTATGCCTACAGTCTTGGAAATTTTCTTAGAAATTTGTTGTATATGTGTATGAAATTTGAGTCTATTATCAAGGTGGATTCCTAAGAATTTTCCCTCTGTTAGCTTTGTGATAGGTGATCTTTATCACTTATGTTTAAGAGGGACATCTGTAGCTCTGTTACCAAACTGAATGAAGTAGGTTTTGTCAATGTTTAGTGTAAGTTTGTTAGTCCTCATCCAGGTAGATATTTTCTGTAATTCTGTATTTACAGTATTGGCTAGCGTGACTGGGCTCGGGTGGGAGAAGACGTATGTAGTGTCATCTGCAATAGTGTGGGTTTGAGTAATTGCGAAGCATTTGGTAGGTCATTTATGTATAGGAGAAAGAGAAGAGGGCCAAGGACACTTCCCTGTGGGACACCAACTGTAATTGGTTGTGCAGAAGAGTTTGTCCCATTTGCATACACATATTGGCTTCTGTTGCTGAGGTATGACTTAGGTAGTTGAGGGAGTGCCCTCTTATACCATAGTGTGACAATTTTACGTGGAGCAAGTCATGGTTAACTGTATCAAAAGCTTTACGTAAGTCAATGAAGATCCCAGTGGGGCTTCTTTTTCTCTATTGCAGTGTATATATGTTCTAGCATGTGTATAATAGCATCATTAGTATTTTTATTTGGCCTGAATCCAAATTGGCAGGGGTTGAGTATGTTTTTGGGAGATAAGGTAGAGTAGATTCGTTTATGAATTAATTTTTCGAAGATTTTTGAGAGAGGGTGTAAGTTGGATATTGGCCTATAGTTATTCAACTCTGTTTGGTCTCCTCCTTTGTGGATCGGGGTGACCCTTGCTATTTTGAGTACTGTGGGGAAGGTGGAGGATTCAATGGATTGTTTAAAGAGTGTTGCAATGATTGGTGATAGCACTTGTGACACTTTTTTGTATATAAAGGGTGGTAAGGTATTTAAATCTCCTGCCTTGTTTTTTAGCGTGTTGATAATAAGGGAGACTTCGTATGGGTTAGTCGGAGCTAGGAACAGTGTGTTCGGGTAGTTGCCAGTGAGGTAGTCATTTGGTGGGGTATCTGAGCTTGGGATTTTATTGGCAAGGTTTTGTCCTATAGTGGAGAAGAAGTCATTGAGTCTGTTTGCTGTTTCTGTTGGTGGGAGTTGGGGTTCATCTGATTTTGCTAATTTAATTTCGCTATTCGTGATATCTCTTTTGTTCCTAGAATTTCTGATAGGGTTTTCCAGGTCTTTTTTATATCACCTCGTAAGTTGGATAATCTGTTCTCATAATACAATTTTTTTGCCCTTCTTATCAGGCTGGTTAGGATTGACGAGTAACGTTTTGTTTGGTCTCTGGTTATGTGACCCATTCTGTACTGTTTTTCATATTGGTGTTTTGTATTTGTAGATTTGAGAATGCTGGGTGTTAACAGGGACTGTTCAGTCTCTTAGCTGTCATCTGTTTAGTTTTTTTAGGGCAGTGCTTGTTATAGAGGTATTGGGTCTTTTTAGAAAATTATTAATACATTCGTCAATATCTGTATAGATTTCTACCTCGTGTTGCCAATCAATGTTTGCTTACTGCTGTTGTGAAGTTATTAATGGCTGCCTCATTGTGAAGTCTGAAGGTGACTTTAGTAGTGTCTTGGGGTAATTTACCAAGAGTTGTTATGAGAAAAGTAGGGTAGTGGTCTGTGGTATTATCTGTAATTATGCTGATTTTAAAGGGATATGGTGTTGGTCCAGATTGTGGTCAAGTAGGGAAACACTAGTCTCTGTAAACTCTTGTAGGTTTTGTTACTGTTGGTAGCAACATACAGTTACTCATTGTGTTTGTGAATTCAGTAACGTGTGGGTCCTGGTCTTGCAGGAGATTTATATTGAAGTCACCTGAGAGTAGTAAGTGATCTTTGTTCATGCGTGCATCAGTTATCATACTTCCTAGGTTTGACTAAATTGGCTAATGTTTGACTGTGGAACTCTGTAAATGTTTATCAATGTGAGAGGTTTTTTGTAGGTATTTGGATTTGAATTTGGCTATTATATATTCCCCAGTTCATCCCTTGTGCAAGTATTAGTGATACATTCTAGTTGGTCTGAGTAGTATATGGCTGTGCCACCCCCTTGTTGGTCTGGCCTACAGTTGTGTATGGCTGTGTAACCAGGAATGGCATAGACATCTGTACTATCAGGCTTTAGCCAGGTTTCAGTTAGTGTAATGATGGACATATTGGCATGTAAGGAATTTAGTAATGCTATGAGGTCATCGTAATGCTTGCTTAAAGATCTGATATTGTAGTTAAAGATAGTTATGTTGTTGTTGGCACTGTTGGCACATTGTATCAAGCTCTGCTTCCTGATGGATGGAAAAGTTGTAGTGCCCATAGTGAGGTAATGACAGGAAAGAAAACAGGAGCTCCCTTTACAAATTGAAACAGAAACAAAAAGTCCTCAATTTCACTAGATGGACCCAATTTTTTTTATATATATATCATTGTCAATGAAAAAAGTACAGTAGGACTCCTGTATCCATGGGAGATACATTTCAAGGACCTGCCGTAGATACTGAAACTGTGGATACCTGGAGTTTACCTGGAGAGGGTTTCAGGGGTCAATGCCCCCGTGGCTCAGTCCAAGACCAGGCCTCGTGGTGGATCAGGGTCTGATCAACCAGGCTGTTACTGCTGGCTGCACACAAACTGATGTACAAGCCACAGCCTGGCTGATCAGGTACTGAATTAGGATAGTAGCAAACCCTATAGTATTTAACTCCTATACATACCTATTATCAAAGATTAATTGATAAATTATGCACAATAAGTAGAGAATCATTCACTTCTTCACTGATGGGAAGCACTTCATGGCTTCTCTTAGGCTTTGAAGAGCTCCCAGCTTCTCCACATTTGTGCTTTGCAGCCATTATTATGCAAAATTAAGAGGTATTTTTGGGTCACAGTTAACCATGGATAACTGAAACTGTGGATACCAAATTAGCGGATGCTGGGGCTCTACTGTATCTATAAATCCCATAAGCCCCAGCAGGGTGGGACACCTATACTCTCACCTGAATTCAGTAAGCACCTTCCCACCAAAACCATAAAACATCCAGAGCAGAAAAATGGAGCTGATGAATGGTGTCCTTCCATTACTGTACCCAGCTGGTAGAACAAGATGAGGACAATCAACACAGAGATGAGGGGGAAATCTGTTGCTGATACCAAGCACAGCAAGTGGAAGCAGCCATGAAAAAAGGGTTAAAATGAATTTTATTATGTTCAGAATGTGAGGTAGTGGTGATACCAAAGGGGGCTTCAGCCTTCCATAATTTCCTTCAGAAGTCCTCCTGTGATGAAAATCATCAACTATTCAATTTATTCTTAGGTATAAATCTCCTCTTGGTTGATAAATTAAACATATACCTGGAGATTGTTTTGGGGGTCAATGCCCCCACATCCCAGTCAATGATCAGGCCTCGTGGTGGATCAGGGCCTGATCAGCAAGGCTGTTGTTGCTGGCCACATGCAAACTGATGTACAAGCCACAGCCCGGTTGATTGGGAACTGACTTGAGGTGCCCGTCTAGTTCCCTCTTGAAGACAGCCAGGGATCTATTGGTAATCCCCCCTTATGTATGCTGGAAGGTAGCTGAATAATCTTGGGCCCCCCTGACACTTATTGTGTTGTCTCTTAATGTATTCATGGTGCCCCTGCTTTTCATTGGGGGTATGTTGCACCACCTGCTGAGTCTTTTGCTTTCATATGTAGTGATTTCTGTGTGCAGATTTGAGACTAGTCCCTCTAAGGTTGTCTAAGTGTATATTATCATGTAACTTTCTTGCCTGCATTCCAAGGAGTACAGGTCAAGGGACTTCAACCATTCCCAGTAGTTTAGGTGCTCTACTGTACTTATACGAGCAGTGAAAGTTCTCTGTATATTCTCCAGGTCTGCAATTTCGCTTGCCTTGAAAGTGGCCATTAGTGTACAGCGACATTCCAGCCTAGAGAGAACAAGCGATATGAAGAGACTCATCATTGGCTTGGCATCCCTAGTTCTGAAGGTTCTCATTATCCATCCTATCATTTTCCTAGCAGATGTAGTAGAGACATTGCTGTGATCTTTGAAAGTAAGATTCTCTGACATTATCACTCCCAGGTTCTTTACTTCAGTTCTTCACTTTATTGTGTGGTTGGAATTTGTTGTATACTCCAATCCAGTTTTTATTTCTTCAAGTTTTCCATAGTGGAGGAATTGAAATTTGTCTTCATTGAACTTTATATTGTTTCCTGAGGCCCATTTAAAGACTTGGTTAATGTCCACTTTGAGATTTGCAGTGTTCTCGATGGATGACACTTGGGTATCTTTACTGAGGAAATGTTTCACCACAAAGTGGCTTCATCAGTACATTACAAAGAAAAATAGAGATCAGACGACTGAAGTAATCAGTCCCTCAGTTTGAGTCGAAGTAATTAGTCCATCAACTTCGATAAGAATACAGTATATGCACAAAGAAGGGGCTTATATACTGCAGACAGGTGAGGTGAAACAGTCGTAGGCAGTGTCACCTTGGATAACTCCACAGGTGGAAGTAGGTCATGCCTATAGGTTAGGCAAAAAACCTTGGGTATCTTTAAATTATTATAATCATAACTAAGCACTAAACCTACATGGGTTATACAGCATGATAACCTTAAAAATAGGTTAGACAAGTATATAAGTGGATATCGATGGGTGTGGGTTAGACCTGCTTAGCATGGGCCAGTAGTGCAAGAAAGGTATAAAATACCAACAAGATGTAAGTTAAGACATAGATGACAAGGAGGACTACTGCAGCAGGCCAGTAGGCCTGCTGCAGTAGTCCTCCTTTCTTACAGTGCTCGTCACAGCATTATGCTGGGTGAACGCTCATGCATAACGCCATGACAAAAATCAAAGGCCTACCATACAGGGGTTCTTTTTTGTCTGTTCATTATGCCGAGTAACAGCCATTAGCATCACATCACAGCCTGCCGCCACATTCCACAGTGACTCCACAGCGCTCACGTGGCTGCCGTGGTGAGACGAAGTGTTGCACTTTTGTCTCTCATCCGCTCCATCTTTTGTCCGGTGCTCCCTTTGGTTTTGGGGCTTAACATGTTTGATTATGGGTAAAAGAAAGTCTTTAACACCTGAAACTATAGCTCAAATCAAAGGGCTTCAAAAAGCTGGGCTTCACAAAGCTGGGCACCAGGCGAAAGAAATAGTGGAGAATGTTGGTGTGTGTGAGTGTTCAGTGAGGACCTGGGTGCAGCGTTTCAAGGCTGGTGGCGGTGTTGAAATACTGTCTGCCGAACTTCAGCCTGGCCCCTTGAAGAAGACATCTGTTCATACCTTAACTGTGTTAAAGAAGCAGTTAGAGAGTACACCTAAGATAACTGCTAGAGAATTGAAAGAAAAGAACCCACATCTTCTCTCAGAGGTGTCTGTAAGAACTGTTAGCAGACATGTGTCAGAACTAGGCTACAGTAGTCACCACCAGGTTAAGAAACCAATCTCCAAGCCACAAAAGAAATGTAGGCTGGATTATGCAAAGAAATATCTTCACTAGAATCCTCAACAGTGGTCTGAAGTACTCTGAAATGATGAAGCAACCTTCACTGTCACCTGTAACCATGGGGGACATGAGTACTGGCCCAGAAGTAGCGACCCGTTAGGCCCACGCTACACCTGTGGGACCACCAAACACCCAGACTCACTCATGGTTTGGGGGTGTTTCATTGCTCAAACTGTTGGTGAACTCATTGTGCTTCCCAAAAATCAGTATATGAACCAGTATAATTACCTGGAGTTATTGTGTGACAATTTACCTGTGGCGTTCAACAAGTGTGGAGCTACGGCTTTTATGCAGGATGGTACACTGTCATATCACCAAATTTGTAGTTCAGTGGCTTAAGGACTGTGAAGTGAGGTTCTTTAATGACTGGCCAGGCAATTCCCCAGATCTAAACCCTATTGAGAACCTCTGGTCAGTAGTGAAACAAAGTTTAGTGGGCAAGGATATCAGTTCTGTCCCACAGCTGGAGGCTGCTCTACATGAGGCATGGAATAATACATCTCCCCAAACAATCAAGAATTTGTGTGAGAGTCTCCTACATGGTTGAGGGACACAATTAAGCATAATAAAGGATGCAGCACCAAGTATTAAAACCTCAGTAACTGTGCAAATATATATATTATAATCTTTCATGGTATGTGTTTGTTTTGGTACGTGTGTAGGGAATGGGCGGCATAATGCTGTGATGAGCACTATGTTCTTTTGAATTTGAGGTGTTGACCAACAATGAGAGTAAGTAAATGTACACAGAAGCAAATAATGTTACATTTTATTGTAGCAACTTTTCGCCCTGCAGGAGCTTAATTAAGCCATAACAGCTTGACAAAGCTCCTGGCGCCACAAAAAAATATCACATTATTTGCATTTGTGTCCATTTACCTAACATTTTGTCGGCACCTCTACCATTATTACTAATGAGAGTAAAACAGGAAGCTTTGTTACTGCACCAGTTGAGCTCAACTGCTCCTCCATGATGTGGCGATCCTCGGGATGAATGACATTGTATATGCTGTTCCCAAGAAGATCCACCTGAGAGATAAACACTGCATGAGAGCCTTATATTTTTTATATTGGCCATCTTGCTGCTGTAAGTGCAAGCTGGTCAGGTCTTGTAACTGTTAACAGGAAAAAAACAATTTATTTACTCAAATAAAACTACTAAACGTGGAATTTTTTCTCTGGCGAGGTATACACAGTTAGGACAAACATGTAAATTTTTAAGACTGTTGGTTGCTAATATGACTTAAGGGTACCATGAGCCACATACACTAAAAAGTACAATAAACTTTCTAAAACGAAACTCACTATCAATATGTGTATAACCTCAACCGACAAGTTGATAAAGGTGACACTTGCAATATTTGGGTATCTTCATTCTGGAAACAAAGATACTGAAACGTTTCACCAGCCAGTGGCTTCAGTTCAATAAAGAGAAGGACGGTAGATGTGGAGGAGTTTGATATAATCAGTCCCTCAGCCCAGAAGCGGTGTGTTCAGTCCATCTTGATAAAAAAAAAAAAGCCACTGGCTGGGGAAACGTTTCCAGAATAAAGATACCCAAATGTTGCGCAAGTGTTTCATAAATCACTATCAATATCATGCTGATATTATTATTATTCCTAAAATGAAGAGCCATTTTCCTGAGAAAAAGACAGCACATTGAAAGTGTCAGCTTACCTGCGTGTGACCGAAAAAGTGTTCGATGGCTTCAGCAACGTATGCCACCTTCCCCGTCGAGGTCACCACCAGCAGGAACCCACCAATCACCTGCAACACATACACTCTCAACACCCCCAATGGAAATAAGTCACTTTGACTGATTTTTTTTGGGGGGTATCCACCCCTCTAGGTTCCTTGATACTGGTGAGAGGGCTCTTGATCTATGGAATTGGATCTGCGTCGAGTTCCCTGAATTTCAGCCTTCCACCCCCCAACAGGCGTTGTATAATCTCTACGAGTTTAGCGCTCCATGATAATAATTTGGTAAGGTATGGTTTGTCAGGAAACAAGACAAGTGTTTCCTGACGCGGGTCTTAGTCGTATGATAACCCGCAGTTGGAGTTTACACTATGTATAATAATTGTACTTATGTGTACCTGTGCCTGAATAAAATTACCTGTACACAGTTTAAGAAAGTGCAACACAACACTGCACAAACACAACACGTCAATCTTCTATTATATTCGTATATTCAAGGTTACCCAGCTAATAGTGTCTAAAATCAGGTTCGCAAACTGTAGGGAACCTTGTATGGAGAAAAATGTGGAATAAATATTTTCCAAACAGGAGGCTCAAAAAAAACGGAATTTTTAAATTTTAACTATTTTCATACTTTTCCTCAAATTATAAAATTGTTAATAAAATACCAATATGCTGTGAGTGAAATTGCTCATAAACCACATATTTTACTTTATTACCTTTCCTGGTATATCATAAAAGTTAAGGAAAAACTTTGTTTTCCTATAACAATGTTTTCCTTATGTTATGAGAGGAATTTTTTTAATCAAAAGAAGCGCTAAACAACGCTATGGAAGAACTTTATGCGATTTGGTCACTTGACCATAACCTATCACTGACGAAACGTCGTCACAAGTTTCTATGTGCGGGTGTGTATTGTTCCAGTTACGGTATCGTGCTGTGTTCTTTATAATATTTCTGTTTAGGCTTATATGATATTCTATTATGTAATCTGCATTTTTTAACTGTCTCAGTACTCTAATCTTTGTATATGTTGGTAGAAATTACCCACAATATTGGTAAAGGAAGTGATTAATTGACATTTACGTTTCAACGTTGTCTCCAGACTTACAGATCTAGTGTAATCAAGAGAGCTAAACCCGAGAGTTTTCAAAGCTCTGGAGAGCTACAACTTTCGCCACAATAAAAATGTTCTTTGCCTAACACTGAATTTTTTGTGTAATAAGAGTCCAGAATTTTTTTTCGAGTTATTGGAGGATTAAACACGCTGGATTATCTGTATCATCTTCGGCTCTTACAAGGTAATACGATACCCACTGCTAGATTTCCAAAATCATGCAAATAAGTTCAGTTCATGCTGTGAAACATTTTAATGTGGAATTTTCCCCTAGTATTTTTCCATGTGAGAAACATATCTTTCTGCAAAAGATTTGTGTACTGAAAGCAGTAGCAGCTCGATCACAACACTGAGGTCCGTGGTTCGATCCCTGGTATGGGTTAGAAACATTAGAACGTGTTTCCTTAAGACACTTATCAGTAAAATGGGTACCTGGGTGTTAGTCGACTAGTGTAGGTCGCATCCTGGGCACAAAACTGGCCTAATTTGCAGGAAATGCTCTGTATAACAAGGGGCTTTATATATAGTTACAGCTAGGCCGGTATACCTTGTACATGTACCTGTACAGATAAAGATTATTATTATTATTATTATTATTATTATTATTATTATTATTATTATTATTACTCCTTCCGCTTATGGTATAAACCTTGGTAATTGATAACGACAAACTGTTTTACAAAGACACGTGAGCAAATATTAGGACATGTTTATTAGAAAACGTTTCGATCCTGTGACCGAAGTGATCAAGGTCCCAGGACAGAAATATTGTTTAATAAATATGTCTTTTAGCTTTCTCACGTATGTTTTTCTAGCACTCCCGCTGATGACTCCCTGACTAGTTCCTGCACAACACTGCCGCCAGAACTCCTGAATTATACATGACACGATATGTAACCTGGTTAATTCAATCATCATTATTATCGCAATCAAAACTAAGCGCTAAACCTACAAGGGTCATACAGCTCTGCCAGGTTAATACACGATTCGCTCACTTGAATTCATTAAGATTCATTAAGAGTTTTAATATTCTCCATTATTCTTTGAGTTTAGACTTAAAATTAAATGTTTGATTTTTAGCCACTGGCGTTTAACAATTTCTTTATATTTTGTTTACTGAAATCACACAGTATTTAAGGAATCAAAGATAAAACTATAACAGAATATTTCGGTTTTATAAACCTGAATAATATGGAAAAGCCTCATAGTGAAGAACATAGCCTACTGCAATTAACTCATTGTTCTGTCAATTTTTTAATCTGTTCAGGATTTTCCCCCACCAGGGCCTTTAACTTGTCTGTTGAGCTCATATCGCGTCTAAATAATTACGTAACTACCAAATATATATTGTTATGCCATTTTCAATAATAAATCGGGAGGCAAAGTCTGAAAATGGGGTAAACTAGGTCACGAGTTGGTGTTTATTGCGCATTCTGTCTGGCAACCTGTCTGAAATTACCATTTGTCTACCACCCGGATCGTTATATTTATGAGAAAGTGCTCAACCAGTTGGGGGAATGTTAGGCAATCAGGTCTCGACCGAGGAAGGGGAAGGTCGCTCCAATTCCTTGGATCAAAAGCTTTTTCACCCGTATCAAGGTACCTCTCGTAAAATCAAAATGTAATGGAATAACGGAGACGGGAGATAATGGAATTAGGGATGATGGAGGGAGAGGCACTGGGGGGGGGGAGAGAAATGAGACACTGAGGGTGTGAGAGGCAATAGGGTGTGCGAAAGACAGTAATGTGAGGTAGTGAGAGACACTGGGCTGAGAGAGTGAGACACAAGCGTAAGTCAGTGAGACATTGGGGTGAGGCAGTAAGAGACGCAGGGGTGAGGAAGTAAGAGACGCTGGGGTATGGGAGAAGCAAGATAACTCACCTGCGACAGAGATTGGGAGACAGAAGCACTGAAGAGACCGGGATGTTTGTGTTTGGCCTCCTGACCCTCTACCTCTCGCAGTACTGTGAGGGAGAGAGATGTGCAGGTTACTTTGCTAGCATGAACCACACACCCAGTCCATGGTTGGTGATACAGTCACACCACTCAGTCCATGGTGATAGTCACAACACCCAGCCCATTACTGCTGATAAAGTCACCACACCCAGTCCATAACTGGTTATACACCACACCCAGCCCATGGCTACTGATATACAAGTCACCACACCCAGTCCACGGTTGATGATACAGTCATCACACCCAGCCCATATCTGATGATATAGTCACCACACCTAGCCCGTGGCTGGTAATATACTGACCACCACACCCAGCCCATGGCTGATGATATAGTCACCATATCCAGCTCATGGCTGGTGATATACTAGTCACCATACCCAGCCCATAGTTGGTGATGCAGTCACCACACCCAGGTCAAGGCTGGTGACATAGTCACCACACCCAGCCCATGGCTGGTGATCTAGTCATCACACCCAGAGCATCGCTGGTGATGCAGTCACCACATCGAGCCCATGGCTGGTGATATACTCACCACACTCAGTCCATGGCTGGTGATGCAGTCACCACACCCAGCCCATGGCTGGTGATATAGTCACCACACCCAACCCATGCCTGGTGATGCAGTCACCACACCCAGCCCATGGCTGGTGATATAGTCACCACACCCCGCCCATGGCTGGTGACATAGTCAACACACCCAGCCCATAGCTGGTGATACAGTCACCACACCCAGCTCATAGCTGGTGATATAGTCACCACACCTAGCCCATGGGTGGTGATATATTCACCACACCCAGCCCATGGCTGGAGATATACTAGTCACAACACCCAGACAATGGCTGGTGATACAGTCAACCCACCCAGCCCATGCTGGTGATGCAGTCACCACACCCAGCCCATGCCTGGAGATATTTTCACCACACCCAGCTCGTGGCTAGTGACATAGTCACCACACTCAGCCCATGGCTGGTGATATACTAGGCACCACACCCAGCCCATGGCTGGTGATGTAGTCACTACATCCAGCTCATGGCTGGTGATACATTCACCACACCCAGCCCATGGTTGGTGATAGTCATCACACCCAGCCCATGGCTGGTGATACAGTTACCACACCCAGCCCATGGCTGGTGATATAGACACCACACCCAGCCTATGGCTGGTGATATACTAGCCACTACACCCAGCCCATGGCTGGTGATATAGACACCACACCCAGCCCATGGCTGGTGATATAGACACCACACCCAGCCTATGGCTGGTGATATACTAGCCACTACACCCAGCCCATGGCTGGTGATGCAGTCACCACACCCAGCCAATGGCTGGTGATAATCACCATACCCAGCCCATTGCTGTTGATATACTAGTCACCACACCCAGTCCATGACTGGTGATATAGTCACCACACCCAGCTCATGGCTGGTGATACTGTCACCGCACCCAGCCCATGGCTGGTGATATAGTGTCCACACCCAGCCTATGGCTGGTGATGCAGTCACCACACCCAGCCCATGACTGGTGATATAGTCACCACACCCAGCCCATGGCTGGTGATATACTAGTCACCACACCCAGCTCATGGCTGGTGATACTGTCACCGCACCCAGCCCATGACTGGTGATATAGTCACCACACCCAGCCCATGGCTTGTGATATACTAGTCACCACACCCAGCCCATGACTGGTGATATAGTCACCACACCCAGCCCATGGCTGGTGATATACTAGTCACCACACCCAGCCCATGACTGGTGATATAGTCACCACACCCAGCCCATGGCTTGTGATATACTAGTCACCACACCCAGCGCATGGCTGGTGATATAGTCACCACACCCAGCGCATGGCTGGTGATATACTAGTCACCACACCCAGCCCATGGCTGGTGATATACTAGTCACCACACCCAGCCCATGACTGGTGATATAGTCACCACACACAGCTCATTGCTGGTGATATACTAGTAACCACACCCAGCCCATGGCTAGTGATGTAGTTACCATACCCAGCCCATGGTTGGTGATATAGTCACCACACCCGGCACATGGCTGGTGACATACTAGTCACCACACCCAGCCCATGGCTGGTGATATACTACTCACCACACCCAGCCCATGGCTGGTGATATACTACTCACCACACCCAGCCCATGGCTGGTGATATACTACTCACCACACCAAGCCCAAGGCTGGTGATATACTACTCACCACAACCAGCCCATGGCTAGTGATATACTAGTCACCACACCCAGCCTATGGCTGGTGATGCAGTCAGTACATCCAGCCCATGGCTGGTGATGCAGTCACAACACCCAGCACATGGCTGGTGATATAGACACCACACCCAGCCTATGGCTGGTGATATACTAGTCACTACACCCAGCCCATGGCTGGTGATATAGTTACCACACCCAACCCATGGTTGGTGATATACTAGTCACCACACCCAGCCCATGGCTGGTGATGCAATCACTACATCCAGCCCATTGCTGGTGATACATTCACCACACCCAGCCCATGGCTGGTGATAATCACATCCAGCCCATGGCTGGTGATAGACACCACACCCAGTCTATGGCTGGTGATATACTAGTCACTACACCCAGCCTATAGCTGGTGATATACAAGTCACTACACCCAGCCCATGACTGGTTATATACTAGTAACCACACCTAGTCCATGGCAAGTGATGCAGTCACCACAGCCAACCCATGGCTGGTGATATAGTCACCACACTCAGCCCACAGCTTGTGATATAGTCACCACACCCAGTCAATGGCTGGTGATATAGTCACCACACCCAGTTCATGGCTGGTGATAGTCACCACACCCAGCCCATGGCTGGTGACATACTAGTCACCACACCCAGCCCATGGCTGGTGACAGTCACCACACCCAGCCCATGGTTGGTGATATAGTCACCACACCCAGCCCATGGCTGGTGATATACTAGTCACCACACCCAGCCCAAGGCTGGTGATATAGTCACCACACCCAGCTCATGGCTGGTGATATACTAGTCACCACACCCAGCCCATGGTTAGTGATATACTAGTCACCACATCCAGCCCATGGCTGATGATATACTAGTCACCACTCCCAGCCTATGGCTGGTGATGCAGTCACCACACCCAGCCCATTGCTTGTGATATACTAGTCACCACACCCAGCCCATGGCTGGTGATATAGTCAACACCCTCAACCCATGGCTGGTGATATAGTCACCACACCCAGCCTATGGCTTGTGATATACTAGTCACCACACCCAGCCTATGGCTGATGATGCAGTCATCACACCCAGCCCATGGCTGGAAATATACTAGTCAACACACCCAGCCCATAGCTGGTGATATAGTCACCACACCCAATCCATGGCTGGTGATATAGTCACCACACCCAATCCATGGCTGGTGATATAGTCACCACACCCAGCCCATGCCTGGTGATGCAGTCACCACACCCAGCTCATTGCTGGTGATATAGTCACCACAACCCGCCCATTGCTGGTGATATAGTCACCACACCCAGACCATGGCTGGTGATGCAGTTACCACATCCAGCCCATAACTGGTGATATAGTCACCACACCCAGCCCATGGCTGGTGATATAGTCACCACACCCAGCTCATAGCTGGTGATATAGTCACCACACCTAGCCCATGGCTGGTGATAGTCACCACACCCAGCCCATGGCTGGTGATATAGTAGTCACCACACCCAGACAATGGCTGGTGATGCAATCACCACACTCAGCCCATGGCTTGTGATATACTAGACACCACACCCAGCCCATGGCTGGTGATGTAGTCACTACATCCAGCCCATGGCTGGTGATATATTAGTAACTTCACCTAGTCCATGGCAGGTGATGCAGTCACCACAGCCAGCCCATAGCTGGTGATATAATCACCACGCCCAGTCCATGGCTGGTGATAGTTACCATACCCAGCCCATAGCTGTTGATATACTAGTCACCACACCCAGTCTATGGCTGGTGATAGTCACCACACCCAGCCCATGGCTGGTGGCAGTCACCACACCCAGCCCATGGTTGGTGATATAGTCACCACACCCAGCCCATGGCTGGTGGCAGTCACCACACCCAGCCCATGGTTGGTGATATAGTCACCACACCCAGCCCATGGCTGCTGATAGTCACCACACACAGCCCATGGCTGGTGATACAGTCACCACACCCAGTCCATGGCAGGCTCTGGTGGCCTGGTGGTTAACGCTCTCGCTTCACACGGTGAGGGCCTGGGTTCGATTCCCAGCCAGAGTAGAAACATTGGACGTGTTTCTTTCCACCTGTTGTCTATGTTCCCCATCAGTAAATTGGGTACCTGGTGTGTAGTCGAACTAGTGTGGGTCTGCATCCTGGGACACTGACCTAAGGAGGCCTGGTCACAGACCGGGCCGCGGGGGCGTTGACCCCCGGAACTCTCTCCAGATAAACTCCAGATGGTTGGTGACAGTCACCACACCCAGCCCATGGTTGGTGATATAGTCATCACACCCAGCAGATGGCTGGTGATATAGTCAACACACCCAGTCCATGGCTGATGATATACTAGTCACCACACCCAGCCTATGGCTGGTGATGCAGTCACCACACCCAGCCCATTGCTTGTGATATACTAGTCACCACACCCAGCCCATGGCTGGTGATATAGTCAACACCCTCAACCCATGGCTGGTGATATAGTCACCACACCCAGCCCATGACTGGTGATATACTAGTCACCACACCCAGCCCATGGCTAGTGATATACTAGTCACCACACCCAGCCCATGACTGGTGATATAGTCAACACCCTCAACCCATGGCTGGTGATATAGTCACCACACCCAGCCCATGACTGGTGATGCAGTCACGACATCACAAGTTTTAGCAGAGGCCACTAACCCAGGACTGCGGATCTCGTGCTACTTCCAGGTGCCTCTGTCACTCTATTAGGAAAATAAATGGTGTGCCTCTGTCAATCTATTAGGAAAATAAATGGTGTGCCTCTGTCAATCTATTAGGAAAATAAGTGGTGTGCCTCTGTCAATCTATTAGGAAAATAAATGGTGTGCCTCTGTCAATCTATTAGGAAAATAAATGGCGTTCCCCTGCTAATTTATTTGGAAAATAAATGGTAATTAATAAATGTTGCTACTTGGCTTATTTTGGTAATAAATTATAATTTAAAATGGCCAATTATAATTTAAAATGCCACAGAGATAGTTTTATGTTGTACATATGGGGAAAAAAAAGATAAAGCGAAACTTAACATAATTTACAATAGCCTAAACTAACCTAACCCAAGATAACCTAACATAACCCAAGATAACCTAACATAACCATACCTTATCTGATCTAATTTATTAAAAAAAATCATTCTTGTTGTATTCATAGAGTAGCGTGCAAAATTATGTCGGACTTGCGTCGTTAAAAATGTGAGTTCATATGTATCACACTGAAAAGAAATTATCGGCGTTCGTGGTTTCGGAACAGTACGTGTGTTTGTTCCCTGTAATTCGGCACATCACGTGACTGGTATGACTGGCTAGGCGTGTCACGGCACCAAATACGAATAATTGAATAGCCCTTGTGTGATACACATCTTCCAACAAGAGCATTTCACCCCTCCATGGAAGATGTGTTCATTTAATATCACATACCTACAAGTCCCTCCCAAGAAGCTCATTGCTAGTAATCCCTTCCTTAAATCTCTTGTTAGAGCAACTGCTCAAGAAGAAATTTCTCACCTAGCTGGTAGTAACAAGTTATCACAAGTTATATACACTGATGGATCTAAACAGGAGTCTTCTGGCAGGGCTGCATCTGCTCTTGTTGCCACCTCCCTAGTTAAGAACGATAATAAATTTGTTGAGTTAGGCATAAGAATTAACAACTGGGCGTCTACACTGCAAATGAATTGTTTGCAATCCTAATGGCGCTAAAGCTAACCTATGACACTGAGCTTGACTCTATCATCATTACTGATTCTATGTCATCATTGAAGGCTCTTGGCTCATATAATGACTCCAACAACATGCTCATTGGGGAAGCCAGGTATAGATACTCAAAAATTGGGGACAAAGGAATTAATGTACAATTGCTATGGATCCCATCACACATTGGATTACTCCTTCATGATAAAGTTGATATGTTAGCCAAGAAGAGTATCGAGAAGGAGAATGTAGAATAAAAAACTTTGGTATAACTGTGTCTAGCATTAGGAATAATATTAGGAGAGAAGTAAATAATGAAAATGGTTGTTATAGGAATGCAGTTAGAAGCCTGAGTAGATCTATAACCCACTATGATAACATGAACGTAGATAAGTATGTTTAAGGAGCAACTTGCAATGTGAACAGACTGACTGATGTTGTAGTGGCCAGGCTTAGGCTTGGTTACAAGTACTTCTGGCAGTTTGGGAGACACACAGATGATGATCAAACTAAATGTAAATTATGTGATCAGGCATATGGTCACTCTCTTGAACACTATGTGCTTAATTGTCCACTTATTGAGGAATACAGAGACAGACAGTATAATAACCTATGTGACATGTCAAGATATCTTTTTAATGAAAATAAGATACCAGATATACTAAGCAAATTTCCTAAATTTGCTTGTAACAGATAAGTGAACTATAGATATGTAGATATAAATCCATATGTATTCCTGTTAACCCTTTGGGGGCCTAGTTCCTAGGCCTTTTGTGTATCCATATGCTCTCGCGCTACCGTCCACAGGATGGATATGGGGTGCACAATAAACTAGCCACTTCGGTGGCAAAATCTAAAAAATCTAATCCTTGTGTGATGTATTCTATCCAAAATAAACGTATTATTTCTGTTAATATCTCTCAAAATAACCATTTGCACATGAAATAATTATATATCCCGAGGTGCAGATAGCTTGTATGTATCGTAAAATATAAAACAATGTCTGAGCTCTGCCAAGGAGCAACTTTCAATAATAGCCAGAAAAAATAATACTATTTTATAATTATTACATCGATAAGTAAGATAAGATTCCTTGTATGAGGATTGTAAGTTTATCTGCATGTACAATTACCAGACGTGATGATGGCAAGAGAGAAGAGATGCATGGTACAAACATGTGGTACACTGGATGTCGCACTGACCTGCTAGTTGTACAACTGGCTTGCCGTGGGTTTAACCCCCGACTCCATTCAGTAAGATATTTAACACACTGACAGGGCAACATATTTTAAACATCTCTCTATTTCACAAGA
Source organism: Cherax quadricarinatus (assembly GCF_026875155.1). Lineage (NCBI taxonomy): Eukaryota > Metazoa > Arthropoda > Malacostraca > Decapoda > Parastacidae > Cherax > Cherax quadricarinatus. The sequence continues at coordinate 108,710,416 of NC_069402.1, forward strand.
TGAAAACAATGACATTCTAGTCATGATCAACTTCTAATTTTATAAGAGACCCACATACTAATTTTAAAATTACTGAGGAGCTTCGTGTGCTACCTATTAGCAAAGACACTACACTGCAGAAAATGCATTCATAATAGTGAGTGAATCACTGAGCAAGAGTAACCTGAGATGAGACAAAATGAGAAGTGTAATAAAGCCTCTTTGTAATATAAATATTAAATGTACAGATATGAGGCATGCCTCTTCAGTTAAGATCAGGACCTACTGACATCGAATCCTTTTGTAGCGTGGGAGTGGTGTTGTATACACGACACAACACTCCTTGTTGTGAGATCACCCACATTAATCAGTTTTGGATACGGGAAGGTCACTGACCTCTTTTACACCATGTGTTCTGGTCCGAGTAAGGTGGCGTAAGGCGGAGGCGGAGGTCAGATCAGAGCTGATAAGACCTTGACAGAGGCAAGACCCAGGAGGGTCTTCGGTGGTGGGAGTAACAACTCTTGGTGTGAAGTAAACAAGTAATGATTTTAGCATGATATAATGTTTGTACAGAGATAGGTGACAGTTGTGTATACAGACAGCCCTTAGTCATGCAGAGCATTTCGGGCTCTCACAGACTTGTGGATGGAGTGTTTCACCAGTGTGACAGACTGGCAATGGAGGTCCAAAATGGAGTCTATGCGACTTTACATTTTAAACTGTAAGTGGTATCATTCGCCCAGTATTTTAATTTTTCCTATCGTCCTCAAACAACTTATAAATATATTTTCCCTGTCACATAATATTATTCTCTGAGTGTTAAGATATTGTTTAAGTAATTATATAACAACTCATTTAACTATTAATAAATTAAGTACATTCCTTTCATTTGGACATTAGAGTTATCCCTAAGAAACATTCCAATCATTGCCGTTCCACTACACTTGATATGACAATTTAAAATAGCTAGCATCATAACCATAATTTTTAAAGGGGTGGACCGGTAAGCCAATGAAATGCCTCGGATCAGAAGCTCCTGTGGCGGGTCATCATATGATTAAGACCCGCGTTAGGAAACACTTGTCCTGTATCCTGACAAATCTTACCTCACTACACCTCATGTATCACCGGGTTATCAAACAAATAGTAAATATGGTCTCTTATACTCTTTTGTAGAAAGTGGTAACTCAGTGGCATGTCAAGTGGAGAGGGAGTTACTTTTTTCCTCCCCTGGGTAAGTAAGTAGTTAACTGATTGATCAGGGCAAGAATCTGATTAAGTGGTGGAAAACTATAAGTGGCTACTTAAATGATATATTACTAATTAGATCTGCCAGGAGTAATTAAGAAGCCTAACGTTTACCCCTGATATGGACAGTGTGTGACAAAGCGACGGTTGTCACCAACCTGGATATGACAGTGTGGACAAGCGGTCGGTGTCACACTGGATTGACAGTGTTGTGACAAGCGACGGTGTCACCAACATGGATGACTGTGTGACAAGCGACGGTTGTCACCTACATGGTTATGACAGTGTGACATGCACTCGGTGCACCCAAATGGTATGACAGGATGAGAGTTAAGACACAAGTGCAACATCTGGGTTTCTTTATGTAGACGTTTCGCCATATAGTGGCTTTATCAATACAAATTCTAGGACTTTAACTTGTAGACAGTAGAACTATGTACAGAAGATGAGGTTAAATTCAGTCCCTTAAACCTAGGAGTAGGTGGAACAGCACCTACTCCTAGGTTGAGGGACTGATTACCTCATCTTCTGTACATAGTTCTACTGTCTTCAAGTTATGTCCTAGAATTTGTATTGATAAAGCCACTAGATGGCGAAACGTCTACAATAAAGATACCCAGATGTTGCACTTGTGTCTTACTCTCATCTTGTCGGTATTATATACCATTCGTACACATGGTATGACAGTGTGACAAGCGACGGTGTCACCAACATGGTATGACAGTGTGACAAGCGACGGTGTCACCAACATGGTATGACAGTGTGACAAGCGACGGTGCCACCAACATGGTATGACAGTGTGACAAGCGACGGTGTCACACACATGGTATGACAGTGTGGACAAGGCGCGGTGCCACCAACCATATGACAGTGTGACAAGCGACGGTTGCCACAACTTGGTATGACCGGTGTGACATAGCGACGGTGTCACCAACATGGTATGACAGTGTGACAAGCGACGGTGTCACCAACATGGTATGACAGTGTGACAAGCGACGGTGTCACCAACATGGTATGACAGTGTGACAAGCGATGGTGCCATCATGGTATGACAGTGTGACAAGCGGAAGGTTGCCACCAACATGTATGACATGTGTGACAATCGACGGTGCCACCACATTGTATGACAGTGTGAAAGGCGACGGTTTCCACCAACATGGTTTATGACAGTGTGACTAGGGACGGTGCCTCCAACATGGTTTAGACAGTTGACAAGCGACGGTTGCACCAACATGGGTTATGAGAGTGTGAAAAGCGACGGTGGCAAACCAACATGGTATGGACAGTATGTTGCCAAAGCGAAGTGTCACCAACACGGTTTGACAGTGTGGAAAGCGATGTGCCACAAATGGGTTTGTCAGTTGTGACAAAGCGACGGTGCCACCAACATGGTATGACAGTGTGACAAGCGACGGTGTCACCAACATGGTATGACAGTGTGACAAGCGACGGTGCCACCAACATGGTATGTCAGTGTGACAAGCGACGGTGCCACCAACATGGTATGACAGTGTGACAAGCGACAGTGCCACCCAACTGGTATGACAGTGTTGTGAAAGCGACGGTGTACACCAACATGGTATGACAGTGTGACAAGCGACGGTGTCACCAACATGGTATTATAGTGTGACAAGCGACGGTATCACCAACCTGGTATGACAGTGTGACAAGCGACGGTGTCACAACATGGTATGGACAGTGTGCAAGCGGACGGTGACACCAACATGGTATGACAGTGACAAGCGACGGTGTCACCAACATGGTATGACAGTGTGACAAGCGACGGTGCCACCAACATGATATGACAGTGTGACATGCGGAACGGTGTCACCACATGGTATTATGAATGTGTGACAAGCGGACGGTGTTTCACCAAACATGGATTGACAGTTTGTGACAAGCGAGGTAGCCACCAACATTATAAGGGACAGTTGTGCACAAGCGACGGTGCACCAAACATGAGGTAAGACAGTGTGACAAGAGACGGTGCCACCAACATGGTATGCAGTGTGAAAGCGACCGTGCACAACTACATGGTTTATGGACAGTGTGACAAGCACGGTTGCCACCCACATGGTATGACAGTGTGACAAGCGACGGAGCCACCAACATGGTATGACAGTGTGACAAGCAACGGTGCCACCAACATGGTATGACAGTGTGACAAGCGACGGTGCCACCAACATGATATGACAGTGTGACAAGCGACGGTGTCACCAACATGGTATGACAGTGTGACAAGCGACGGTGTCACCAACTGGTATATGACAGTTTGTGGCAAGCGATAGGTGTATCCACATGGTATGCAGTGTGACAAGCGAACGTTTTTGCCACCAACATGGTATGCAGATTGTGACAAGGCGACAGTGTCACCAACATGGTATGACAGTGTGACAAGCGACGGTGTCACCAACATGGTATGACAGTGTGACAAGCGAGTGTCACCAACATGCTACGACAGAGTGACAAGCGATGGTGCCACCAACATGGTATGACAGTGTGACAAGCGACGGTGTCACCAACATGGTATGACAGTGTGACAAGCGATGGTGCCACAAACATGGTATGACAGTGTGACAAGCGACGGTGTCACCAACATGGTATGACAGTGTGACAAACGACAGTGCCACCAACATGGTATGACAGTGTGGCAAGCGACGGTGTCACCAACACAGGTTATGACAGTGTTGTGACATGCGATGGTGCCATCAACATGGTATGACAGTGTGACAAGCGACGGTGCCACCAACATGGTATGACAGTGTGACAAGCGACGGTGTCACCAACATGGTATGACAGTGTGACAAGCGACGGTGCCACCAACATGGTATGGTCAGTGTGTCAAGAGACGGTGCCACCAAATGGTATGTCAGTGTGACAAGCGGACGGTGCCACCAACATGGTAAGGACAGTGTGACAAGCGTCGGTAGCCACCAAACATGGTATGACAGTGTGACATAAGCGACAGTCCCACCAAACATGGTTACGACAGTGTGGACAATCGACGGTGCCACCATCATTGTATGCAGTGTGACAAAGCTCGAACGGTGCCACCAACATGGTATGACAGTGTGACAAGCGACGGTGTTGGTCACCAATATTGATATTGACAGTGTGACAAGCGACGGTGACACCAACATGGTAGAAAGTTGTGTGACAAGCGACGGTGCCACCAACATTGTAAGACAGTGTGGACAAGTGAACGGTTGCCCCAACTTGGTATGTCTGTGTGACAAGCGAAGGTGCCACCAACATGGTTATGACAGTGTGACATGCGACAGTGCCACAAACTGGTACGACAGTGTGTCAAGGACGGTGCCACCAACATGGTATCGACAGTGTGACAAGCGCTGGTGCACCAAAATGGTTATGAGTGTGACAAGGGATGGTGGGCAACCAACATGGTATGACAGGTGTGACATGCGACGGGTGCCACAACATGTTAAGACAGCGTGACCCCAAGCGACGGTGGCACCAACATGGTTTGCAGTGTGACAAGCGGACAGTGCCACCATACATGTACGCAGGGTACAAGCGACGGTGCCACAACATGGTGACAGTTGTGAACAAGCGACGGTGTGAAACAACATGGTATGACAGTGTGGCAAGGTCGGTTGTCACCATCACGGTTATGACAGTTGTGACAAGCGATGGTGCCATCAACATGGTATGACAGTGGTTGTGACAGCGAATGTCGGTGCCACCAACATGGTATGACAGTGTGACAAGCGACGGTGTCCACCACATGGGTTGACAGTGTGGGGAACAAGCGACGGTGCCACCAACATGTATGTCAGTGTGACAAGCGACTGTGTACCACCAACATGGTTATTGGTATGGTCAGTGTGACAAGCGACGGTGCCACCAACATGGTAAGACAGTGTGACAAGCGACGGTGCCACCAACATGGTATGACAGTGTGACAAGCGACAGTGCCACAAACATGGTACGGTCAGTGTGACAAGCCGACGGTGCACCAACATGGTATGACAGTGTGACAGCGATCGGTGCCACCATCATGGTATGACGTTGTGACAAGCGACGGTGCCACCACATGGTTATGACAGTGTGACAAGCGACGGATGCCACCAAATGGTATGACAGTGTGGACAAGCGACGGTGTCTCCACACTTGTTATGACAGTGTGACAAGCGACGGTGCCACCAACATGGTATGTCAGTGTGACAAGCGACGGTGCCACCAACATGGTATGACAGTGTGACAAGCGACGGTGCCACCATTGCCACCAACCATGGTTTAGACAGTGTGACAAGTGACGGTTGCCACCAACATGGTTATGTCAGTGTGTGATCAAGCGAAGGTGCCACCAACATGTATGACAGTGTGAAAGCGACAGTGCCACCAAATGGTACGTCAGTGTGGACCAAGCGACAGGGGTGCCAACAACCATGGTATGACAGTGTTACCAATGCGACGGTTGCCACCAAACCTTGGTATGACAGTGTGACAAGGGATGGTGCCATCATACATGGTATTACGTGTGACAAGCGGTCGGTGCCACCACAACATGGTATGACAGTGGTGACGAGCGACGTTGTCACCAACATAGTATTACAGTGTGACAAGCGACGGTATCAACCAAACCTTGTTATGACAGTGTGGACAAGCGGACGGTGTCACAACATGGTATGACAGTGTGTACAAGCGTCGGTTGCCTACCAAACTTGGTTTGACAGTGAAAAGCGACGGTGGTCTCCAACTTGGTAAGACAGTGTGACAAGCGAAAGGTTGCCACCAACATGATATGACAGTGTGACAAGCGACTGTGTCACAACATGGGTATTGGAAAGTGTGTGGACAAGCGACGCGTTGTCACCACAATGGTATGACAGTGTGACAAGCAACGGTGCCACCAATTGATATGACTGTGATGACAAGCGATGGTGCCACCAACATGGTATGACAGTGTGGACAAGCGACGGTGCACCAAAACATGGTATTATGCCAGTGTGACAAGACGGTGCCACCAACATGGTATGGACAGTTGTGAATGCACGGTTGTCACCAACTGGTATGACTGTGTGACAAGCGACGGTTTTCACCAACATAGGTATAATGCCAGGTGTGGCAGCGATTGGTGAACCAACATGGTATGGACAGTGTGACAAGCGACGGTTTGCCACCAACATGGTATGGACAGTTGTGAACCAAGCGAAAGTGTCACCAACATGGTATGAACAGTTGTGACAAAGCGAGTGTCACCACATGCTATGACAGTGTGACAAGCGATGGTGCCAACATCATGGTATGACAGTCGTGTTGACAAGCGGAACGGTGTCACCATACTTGGTATGACTGTTTGTGACAAGCGGAACGGTTGCCCACAAACATGGTATGACAGTTCGACAAACGACAGTGCAACCAACATGGTTATGACTGTCTGTGGCAAGCGACAGTGTGTCACACACGGTATGACAGTGTGACAGCTATGGTGCATCACATGGTTATGACAGTGTGAAACAATGCGACGGTGCCACCAACATGGTTTATGACTGTGTGACAGCGACGGATTGTTGTCAACCTCTTCATTGGTATGACTGTGTACAAAGCGACGGTTAGCCACAACAATCAGGTATGTCAGTGTGACAAGCGACCGTTGCACCAACTTGGTATGTCAGTGTGACAAGCGACGGTGCAAACAAACATGGTTAAGTCAGTGTGACTGCGACGCGGTGCCACCAAACATGGTATTGACAGTGTGACAAGCGACAGGCCCACCAAAACATGGTATGACAGTGTGTGGAAAAGCGACGGTCCCACCAACTTGTCTTTGGACAGTGTGACAAGCGACGGTGCCACCAACATGGTATGACAGTGTGACAAGCGACGGTGTCACCAACATGGTATGACAGTGTGACAAGCGACGGTGCCACCAACATGGTTGTCAGAGTGTGACAAGCGAAGGTGCCACCAACATGGTTGACAGGTGTGACAGCGACGGTAGACACCAACAGGGTATGAACAGGTGACAAGTGACGGTGCCACAACATGGTATGTTCAGTGTGACAAGCGAGGGCCACCAACATGGTATGACAGTGTTGTGACAAGCGACAGTGCCACTAACATGGTACGATAGTGTAGACTGCGACGGTGCACCAACATGGTAGGACAGTGTGACAAGCGATGGTTGCCACCAACATGGGTATGAGTGTGGACAAGGGGATAGTGCACCAACATGGTTTATGGACGTGTGACAGCGACGTGTGCCACAAACATGGTAAGACAGTGTGACAAGCGACGGTGCCACCAACATGGTATGACAGTGTGACAAGCGACAGTGCCACCAACATGGTACGACAGTGTGACAAGCGACGGTGCCACCAACATGGTATGACAGTGTGACAAGCGACGGTGAAACCAACATGGTATGACAGTGTGGCAAGCGACGGTGTCACCAACACGGTATGACAGTGTGACAAGCGATGGTGCCATCAACATGGTATGACAGTGTGACAAGCGACGGTGCCACCAACATGGTATGACAGTGTGACAAGCGATGGTGTCACCAACATGGTATGACAGTGTGACAAGCGACGGTGCCACCAACATGGTATGTCAGTGTGACAAGCGACGGTGCCACCAACATGGTATGTCAGTGTGACAAGCGACGGTGCCACCAACATGGTAAGACAGTGTGACAAGCGACGGTGCCACCAACATGGTATGACAGTGTGACAAGCGACAGTGCCACCAACATGGTACGACAGTGTGACAGCGCTACGTGCCACCAACATGGTATGACAGTGTGACAAGCGACGGTGCCACCAACATGGTATGACAGTGTGACAAGCGACGGTGCCACCAACATGGTATGACAGTGTGACAAGCGACGGTGCCACCAACATGGTTATGACAGTGTGACAAGAGTCGGTGTCTCCAACATGGATTGACAGTTGCAGTGGACAAGGCGACGGTGCCACCAACTGGTATGTCAGTGTGACAAGCGGACGGTGCCACCAACATGGCTCTATGATCAGTGTGACAAGCGACGGTGCACCAACATGGTAAGACAGTGTGACAAGTGACCGGTGCCACAAACATGGTTATGTCTGTGTGGACAAGCGAAGGTGCCCCCAACTTGGTAGGACAGTTGTGACAAGCCGACCAGTGCACCAAATGGTTCGTCAGTGTGAACAAGCGCGGTCCACCTTACTGGTATGGACAGTGTGACAAGCGACGGTGCACCACGTGGTATGGGGGGGGGAACAGTGTGACAAGGGATGGTGCCTCAACATGGTTAGTGACAGTGTGACAAGCGACGGTGCACATCATGGTTGACAGTGTGACAAGCGACGGTGTCACCAACATGGTATCTACAGTGTGTATGCGACGTTCACCAACCTGTATGACAGTGTGACAAGCGACGGTGTCACCAACATGGTATGACAGTGTGACAAGCGACGGTGCCACCAACATGGTATGACAGTGACAAGCGATGGTGTCACCAACATGGTATGACAGTGTGACAAGCGAAGGTGCCACCAACATGATATGACAGTGTGACAAGCGACGGTGTCACCAACATGGTATGAAAGTGTGACAAGCGACGGTGTCACCAAATGGTATTGACAGTGTGACAGGCGACGGTTTGCCACTCCAACATAATATGACAGTTTGGACAAGCGACGGTGCCACCTACATTGGTATGACGCAGTTGTGACAGCGACGGTGCCACCAACATGGTATGGCAGGTTGGGAACAAAGCGGTGCCACCAACATGGTATATGACGTGTGACAAGCAACGGTGCCACCAAACATGGTATGGACTGTGTGACAAGCGACGTGCCACCAACATGGTATGACAGTGGTGACAGCGACGGTGCCACAACTTGGTATGACAGTGTGACAAGCGACGGTGCCCACCATACCATGGTATGGACAGTGTGGCAAGCGACGGTGTCACCAACCGGTTTGGACAGTGTGACAAGCGATGGTGCCATCAACATTGTATGACAGTGTGACAGCGACGGTTTGCCACCAAACATTGGTTATGACGTGTGACAAGCGACGGTTGTCACCAACAGGGTAGACAGTGTGACAAGCGAAAGGTGCACACCAACAGGGTTGTCATGTGTGGACAAGCGACGGTGCCACCAACATGGTAATATGTCAGTGTGACAAGGGACGGTGCCACCAACATGGTAAGAAAAGTGTTGACAAGCGGAATGGTGCACAACATGGTATGACAGTGTGACAAGCGACAGTGCCACCAACATGGTACGACAGTGTGACAAGCGACGGTGCTACCAACATGGTATGACAGTGTGACAAGCGACGGTGCCACCAACATGGTATGACAGTGTGACAAGCGACGGTGTCACCAACATGGTATGACAGTGTGACAAGCGGACGGTTGCCGCAAAACATGGTTATGGACAGTGTGACAAGCGACGGTTGTCACAACATGGTTATGACAGTGTGCGTGACAAACGACAGTGCCACCAACATGGTATGACAGTGTGACAAGCGACAGTGTCACCAACATGGTATGACAGTGTGACAAGCGACGGTGTCACCAACATGGTATGACAGTGTGACAAGCGAGTGTCACCAACATGCTATGACAGAGTGACAAGCGATGGTGCCACCAACCATGGTTATGACAGTGTGCTGACAAGGGACGGTTTGTCACAAACATGGTATGAGTGTGACAAGCGACGGTGCCACAAACATGGTATGACAGTGTGACAAGCGACGGTGTCACCAACATGGTATGACAGTGTGACAAACGACAGTGCCACCAACATGGTATGACAGTGTGACAAGCGACGGCGTCATCGTGGTTATGACAGTGGACATGCGACTGGTGTCACCAACATTGGTAGGACAGTGTGGACAGGCGACGGGCGCACCAACATGGTATGACAGTTGTGACAAACGACGGTTGCCACCTAACATATATGATAGTGTGACAAACGGACGGTGCCACCAACATGGTATGACAGTGTGACAAGCGACGATGTCACCAACATGGTATGACAGTGTGACAAGCGACGATGCCACCAACATGGTATGACAGTGTGACAAACGGACGGTTTGCACCAACATGGTTGACAGTGTGACAAGCGACGGTTTGCCACCCAATTTGGTATGACAGCTGGACAAAGCGATTGTGCCACAAACATGGTATGCACAGTGTGACAAGCGACGGTGCACCAACAGGTAGGACAGTGTGACAATGCGACGGTTGTCACCATCATGGTTATGGACAGTGTGACAAACGGACGGTGCCACCAACATGTATGTCAGTGGTGCACAAAAAAGCAAACGGTGTCACCAACATGGTATGAAGAGTGGACAAGCGGACGGTTTGTCCACCATCATGGGTATGACAGTGTGACAAGACGAGATGCCACCTACATGGTATTGACAGTGTGACAAACGACGGTTTGCACCAGCGGTATTGACAGTGTGACACGCGGACGGTGCCACAATATGGTATGACAGCTGGTGACAAGCGATGGTGCCCACCAAACATGTATGACAGTGTTATGTGACAAGCGACGGTGCCACCATATGGTATGACAGTGTGACAAGCGACGGTGTCACCAAACGGTATGACAGTGTGACAAGGCGACGGTGCACCAAAGGGTGTATAAAAGTGTGACAAGCGGACGGTGCCACCAAAATGGGTATGAGAGGGTGTCAAGCGACGGTGCACACATGTATGACAGTGTGACAAGCGACGGTGCTCACCCACATGGTATGACAGTGTGACAAGCGACGGTGTCCACCAACATGGTATGACAGTGTGACAAGCGACGGTGCACAACATGGTATGACAGTGTGACAAACGACGGTGCCACCAACATGGTATGACAGTGTGACAAGCGATGGTGCCACCAACATGGTATGACAGTGTGACAAGCGACGGTGCCACCAACATGGTATGGACAGTGTGACAAGCGACGGTGTCAACCAAATGCTATATGTCAGTTGTGACAAGCAACGGTGCCACCAACATGATATGTCAGTGTGACATGGCGAAGGTTGCCACCAACATGGTTTATGACAGTGTGACACGCGACGGTGCCACCAACATGGTAAGGACAGAGTGTGAAAAGTGACGGTTGCCTCCAACACATGTTATGTCTGTTGTGAACAAGCGGACGGTGCCACCAAATTGGTATGACCAGTGTGACAAGCGACCAGTGCTCAACATGGTAATACAGTGTGACAAGCGTCGGTTGGCCACCAAACATGGTTTGACAGTGTGACAAGCGCCGGTGCCACCAACATGGGTATGACAGTTGTGTGTGACAGGATGGTGCCACCAAAATGGGCTTGACAGTGTGTTGTGACTAGCGACGGTGCACAAATGGTATGACAGTGTGACAAGCGACGGTGTCACCAACACGGTTCGCCTGTGTTGTGACAAGCGTATACGGTGCACCACACATTGGATGACAGTGTGACAATGCGACGGTGCCCCAACATGGTATGACAGTGTGGTCAAGCGATGGTGCCACATATGGTATGTACAGTCGCTGACATGGGTTGGCCACAACATGGTATGACAGTGAGACAAGCGCCCGGTTGCCTTGCCTCCAACATGGTTTTGACGTGTGACAAGAGACGGTTGGCCCACCAACATGGTATGACGTCTGTGACAAGCGGACGGTGCCACCAACATGGTTATGACAGTGTTTAAAGCGACGGTGCCACCAACATGGCATGACAGTGTGAGAAGGGACGGTGCCACCAACATGGTATGACAGTGTAACAAGCGACGGTGCCACCAACATGGTATGACAGTGTGACAAGCGACGGTTGCCACTCCACATGGTTATGACAGCTGTAACAAGCCGACGGTGTCACCAACACGGTATGACAGTGTGACAAGCGATGTGCCCCAACATGGGTGAAGACAGGTGTGTCAAGCGTCGGGTGCGACCAAACATGGCATCATGGACAGTTGGTGATAAGCGGACGGTGCCACCAACATGGTATGACAGTGTGACAAGCGACGGTGCCACCAACATGGTATGACAGTGTGACAAGCGACGGTGCCACAAACATGGTATGACAGTGTGACAAGCGACGGTGCCACCAACATGGTATGACAGTGTGACAAGCGACGGTGTCACCAACATGGTATGACAGTGTGACAAGCGACGGTGCCACCAACATGGTATGACAGTGTGACAAGCGACGGTGCCACCAACATGGTATGACAGTGTGACAAGCGATGGTGCCACCAACATGGTATGACAGTGTGACAAGCGACGGTGCCACCAACATGGTATGTCAGTGTGACAAGCGACGGTGCCACCAACATGGTATGACAGTGTGACAAGCGACGGTGCCACCAACATGGTATGACAGTGTGACAAGCGACGGTGCCACCAACATGGTATGACAGTGTGGACAAGCGAGTGCCACCACATGGTAAAAGTGGACAGGAGGCCACCACATGTAGACATTTGACAAGCGACGGTGCCACCAACATGGTATGACAGTGTGACAAGCGACGGTGCCACCAACATGGTATGACAGTGTGACAAGCGACGGTGCCACCAACATGGTATGACAGTGTGACAAGCGACGGTGCCACCAACATGGTTGACAGTGAACAACGACGTGCCACCAACATGGTATGACAGTGTGCAAGCACGTGTCCCAACAGGGAATGACAGTGTGACAAGCGAGGGTGCCACCAACATGGTAAGACATTGACAAGCGACGGTCCACCAACATGGAATGACATTGTGAAAGCGAGGTGCCACCAACAGGTATGACAGGGGTGACAACACGGTGCCACCAACAGGGAAATAAGTTGACAAGCGAGGGTGCCACCAACATGGTATGAAGTGTGACAAGCGACGGTGCCCCCAAACATGGTAGACAGTGTGACAACGACGGTGCCCCAAAAAGGTATGACATGTGACAAGCACGGGGCCCCCAACAGGGGTTGACAGTGTGACAAGCGACGGTGCCACCAACATGGTTTACAGTGGACAAGAAAAGGGTGCCACCAACATGGTATGACAGTGTGACAAGCGACGGTGCCACCAACATGGTATGACAGTGTGACAAGCGACGGTGCCACCAACATGGTATGACAGTGTGACAAGCGACGGTGTCACCAACATGGTATGACAGTGTGACAAGCGACGGTGCCACCAACATGGTGACAAGTGTGAAAAGCGACGGGCCACCACATGGTATGAAAGTGTACAAGCGACGGTGCCCCCAAACCATGGTAGAAGTGACAAGGACGGGGGCCACCACATGGTATGGTGTGACAAGCACGGGCCACCAACATGGTTTACATTGAAAACGACGGCCCCCAAAACGGTAAAACAGGGGACAGGGGGGCCCAAACGGATACAGGGACAACACGTGCCCCAAAAGGAAACAGTGTGACGGGAGGGCCAAAACAGGTATGACAGGGTGACAACGAGGGTCCCCCAAACATTAGAAAAGGGACAACGACGGTCCACCAACAGGTAACATGGCGCGGGGGCACCAACTTTATACAGGTGACAACGGGCCCCCAAAACAGGGTATGAAGTCTTTATTTAAGTTTCCCTCAGGTAATGAACTCATGAAGAATAATGACGAAATCCTCATAATTTAATGGAGTCTCCAGCTCAGCTGACAGATATCATTACGTTCTGTTTACAACTTCATCCTGTGTGATGGACTGTAAAAAGATATATCCTAGATTATTCTTTCTATTATATTGCTTCACATAGAATAGTGCGCCGTACAAGCGGGTGTGAGGAAGTCAGTAATAACAACAAAGAGGAACGCAAGTGTGTGCAGTTTACGTCGTATAATAACAGAGAGGATGTAATATTGTGCTGGTGTAAGTCAGTATAACAAAAGAGAGGACATACTGTGTGATTCTGATGTAGCTAGCTCGAGAACGGAGCACTGAGTTTTTGTCGACCTTCCCCGCTGGAGGAAGCGGCGACGAGGGGCACCATACTGGCCAGCTCCCGTCACGTAGTGGTTCAACTTGTCCGTCGAATCATCTCCGCCCAAGTTCTCGCATCTCCCGGCCGGACGTGAACTGGACACCACCAGAAGCACCAGCAGCAGCAAGAAAATAACCAAAACAAAAAAAAAAGGTATTTTAGCATCAGATGGTACGCAGTTTTTGTGTGATATGGTGATATGTGCGTGTGTCCACATGCATACCGTAAGTTTACATGTGCAACCAAAAACAGGATATGTACGTGTACACATAAATATCTGTGGTGTACATATACAGATATCACGTGTACACTGAGACTGGAATCTACGTTGTTCATAAGCTACTCTAGCTTACCCTGGTTTACTCTCAGACTTTCCTGGCTTACTGTGGCTTACCCTGGCTTTCCGACCACCAGTTAAAATCAAAATAAATAGTTATAATTATTTTGTGAGACAAAACCCGGAACTGATACACAAAATGGTACACACACACACACAACACACACACAGAGTGGGCCAAGAGCTATGAATCGACCGCATGACAACCACAAATAGGTGATGTAACACACACACTCATGAGCAGGGAGAGAGAACCAAGTACGTTCAGTGAAGGGCTGGGGCCAGGATCTAGACTCGACCCCGTCACCTCAATTAGTGAGTACAATTAGGTGAGTACACACACACACGACACACACACCCACACACACAGCACACACACACACACCCATCTCACTGTTTGTTGATACGTAAAACTATAAAGAAAATCCAAACTGAAGAGGAAAGAGACAGGTACACTGGACAAACTACAGGAATGGTCAAACAACTAGTTACTAGGAGTTTAGACGCCTGCAAGTGCCAAGGTCATGACGACTGGGGGCTGGGGAAAGAGAGGCGACCAGAGAGGAATACATCATGAGAGTGCGAGGAACTACAGATATTCTTAAGGAGAAAGATCACAGTGAGCATCACAGCAACCCAAATAATCGCCAGGAGTTTTCATAAATCAAACAGCATTTGTAGCATATGCGAAGGTAACTGATACGAGAAATCTCAATGAAGAGCCTTTAAGAGTTTTAACGAACACTACATGCTGTATGACCCCATTGTGGGGCTTAGCATTTAAGTTTTTGATTGGTATCTATAAAATAAAATCATAATAAAAATAATAATAATAATAATAATAATAATAAAAATAATAATAATCACAACTCTAGAAAAGATCCAAAGGTTTGGAACAAGATTAGTCCCCGAAACTGAGGAACTGAAGTTATGAAGGAGAGACTGAAGAACTGTACTGACGACTTTAGAAGAAAACGGATTTAGAGAAGACAGTGATTAAGAACAAAAAAGATACTCAATCAGCGTTGACGGAGCAGATAGTGACTAGGATTTCATGAAGAGAGAGCCATATGGTGAGAGGTCATAGACGAAAACGAAAGACAAAGATGAGCCACAGGGATTTTTAGAAAATCATTTTTTCTTCAAGTCTCATTGTGATAAAAAAAATGGAATAGCAGAATATCGAAGTAGAAGAGGCAAATTCATTACAGTTACAAGAGTAGGTATGATTGGGCCCATGAGAGAGGCTACCAGTAATGCCGGCGACTTGTCGTTTCAGAGGTGGGCCAGACTAATATTCGACCCCAGCAACACGCACATTTCAGTGAGTGCACACACACACAACACAACGACAACCTGCTTCTGGCGTTATTACATACGTCACATTTTAAAATTAATCTAAGTAACATTACCTGAAAGATAAATGTAATATTTTTGTCTACATTTTAAGTAAAAATAAATATATATCAAATAAGTATAATATATATAAAGTCCTTTGAACTTGTTCTTTTCTGTTTATAAATCCACTAGAACCTCTTGATTATTCCTCGCATTAAAACATAATTCTTTTTTTAGACCATTATATAATCAAATTATAACTATCAATAACAAGTTGCTACTGCGTAATTAATCACATTATCCGCGAATCATGTCTACTAAAAATGTTCCGTGTCCACTATCAGGGTGTTAGCAAATTTAGATGCAAAGGAGGGAAAATATCCCCAATATTTATGCCGAAGTGATGCTGGGTTCTCTAGTCAAGCAACGTACGGGAAAGAGTTGCAGCCTTCCCAGAGAAGAAGCCTCCTAGCCTTGCCTACCTAGCCTACCTATCCTAGTCCTAGCAAGCTAGCCCAACCTAGCCAAGCCTATGCCTAGCCTAGACAAAGCACAACCTCCGCCACCGATTGAGGAGGCCCATTCTCAGGACGGTTTTACACTTCAGATAAATGAAAAGTAGTCCAGTCAATAACATTAAGAAGTTTTTTTCTTACACAGATCATTTAAACGCTAAGAACTGTTGTCCCCTACCTTAGATATTTCAAATTTCAGTCTATCTAAGGAATACACCACCCCCAGGATACATCCAGAACACGTCCTACATAACATCTAAGGTAGCTATTGCGCTAATGAAACAGGGACAGCAGATGTAAAGCGGAAACGTCAGCCCAACGTTTTTCACCCGTTCAGATCGAATCACGGACGCTCGGTGTCTGCGAACAATGCGCTACCAACCAAGCCACTATTACAGGTTATAAATATAAAAGTAAAGCTGGATAGATCTCTATAAATTAAAACTGCAGGCATAGCTACCTTGTACAATCAACTGTCATGGTAGGAGGACAAAACCCAATGATCAACACAGTCATAACATACCACGGGCGGATTGAACCCGCATCAAGAGTCTCAAACTCCAACCGTCGGCGATTAGCCACTGACAGCTAGCCACATAAGATTCGTCCAACTAGGTATATTTCTACACCATAGGAAGTTTAGATAGGCACCACTTGACGTCACAAATGCAAGTTTTTACAGACGAATCTCCACTAGCGTGGCCGTGACCGAACTCTAGCTCAAGTCCCCTCACTGCCGTCAACATGTTTTGTGTGCAATCGTGTCCAATACGAATTCGTGAGATCTTAGCAACACAGGTAACTGCAGCGAGAAATACCAACCTGCTGGTGATTCGAGAGGAAAAAAAAGAGCTCTTCAACACCTGCGTGTCCTAAACTCATCTTCCTCGCTATTGTGCGTACCATTACGGTAAAGGCAGGTTAGACCCTACAGACCACAGACGAGCCTCCCCTTGGAGCCTAACAATCGTAGATAATCTAAGAAAGCCTCTGACTCAGCTTCAAAAATCTCAACTTCCAATGATAGGTAATTAAATGTTCTGTGATGACCTGCTTTAAAACCTACCCAGATCTCTAAGTTATTCTATGAATAATGTTAGACCTAAATTCACCCAGGGGGGTCGCCGCACGGGGGGTCATCGTCCGGGGGACGCCGCACGGGGGGTCATCGTCCCGGGGTTCGCCGCATGGGGTCATCGTCCCGGGGTCAACGCCCCCGGAATTATGCTTTCTAAGTCAAGTTTTCTAATTTTCTCTGCGGCATCAAAAGTGTTACCAACAGCGTTAGGCAGCCTAGTGGCAGGTATGGTTGGTGAGTAGTCATTGATGGTAGTCAGTAGCTGTGCATTTGATGGTGCAGGTAAGTGTGTGGTGAAGTTTTATGTGGCCGGTAGTGTTGGTGGTAGTTGATTGGTGGCAGGTATTGTTGGTGGGTAGTTGATGGTGTGGCAGTATTTGGTCTTGGTGGTATTGATGGTGGCAGGTAGTGATGGGTGTAGTTGATGGGGCAGGTATGTTCGGTGTAGTTGATGGTGCAGGTAGCAGTTGGTGGCAGTTGATGGTGGCAGGTAGTGTTGTGGTAGTTGATGGTGGCAGGTAGGTGTTGTGTAGTTGGATGTGTGGCAGGTAGTGGTAGGTGGTTCAGTAAGTGTTGTGGCAGTTGATGGTGCAGGTATTGTATGTGGTAGTTGGTGGTGGCAGTAGTGTTTGGTAGTTGATGTGGCTGGTAGTGGTTTGGTGTAGTTGATGAGGAGTGGCGGGTAAGTTTGAGGTAATTATGTGGCAGGTAGTGATTGTGGTAGTTTTGAGGTGGCAGGTAGCGTTGGTGGCAGTTGATGGAGGCAGGTAGTGTTGGAGTAGTTGATGGTGGCAGTAGTGTTGTGTGTAGTGATGTGGCAGGTTCAGTGTTGGTGTGCAGGTATGTGGTGCGGCAGTTTGATGGGCAGGTAGTGGTTGGTGGTAGTTGATGTGGCAGGTAGGTGTTGGTGCAGTTGAATGGTGCAGTAGTGTGGTGGTAGTTTGAAGGTGGCAGGTAGTGGTTGGTGTAGTGATGTGCAGTAGTGATGGTGGAGTTCGTTGATGGTGGCAGGTAGTGTTGGTGGTATTTGATGGTGGCAGTATGTAGGTGTAGTTGATGGTGGCAGTATGTTTGGTGGTAGTTTGATGGTGGCAGTAGTGTTGGTGCAGTTGATGGTCGGCAGTGTGTTGGTGTATTCTTGATGAGGTGCAGTAGGTGGTTTGGAGGCAGTTGATGGCGTGGCAGGTAGTGTTGGTGGTATTGATGTGGCAGGTATTGTAGGTGGCATCTGATGGTGGCTGGTAGTGTTTGTGTAGTTTGATGGTGGGCAGGTAGTGTTGGTGGCGTTGATGTGCAGGTAGTTTGGTGGTTAGATTGAAGGTGGCAGGAAGTGTTTTGTGGCAGTTGAATGGTGGCAGGTATTGTGGTGTAGATGATGGTGCCAGGTAGTGTTTTGTGGCAGTTGATGGTGGCAGGTAGTGGTTGGTGGTGTGATGGTGCAGGTATGTTGGTGTAGATTGATGGTGCAGTAGTGTTGGTGGTAGCTTTGATGTGGCCAGGTAGTGTTGGTGGTAGTTGATGGTGGCAGGTAGTGTTTGTGGTAGTTGATGGTGGCAGGTAGATGTTGGTGGTGGCAGGTAGTGTTGTGGTAGTTGATGGGCAGGTAGTGTTTGGTGGGTGGCAGGTAGTGTTGTGGTGGCAGGTAGAGTTGAGGTGTGTTGATGTGGCAGGTAGTGTTGGTGGAAGTTGATGGTTGGCAGGCTAGGTTGGTGAGCAGTTGATGGTGGCAGGTAGTGTGGTGTAGTTGATGGAGGCAAGGTAAAAGTTTGGTTGTGCGCAGGTAGTGTATGGTTGGTAGTTGATGGAGGCAGTAGTGTGTGTAGTTGATGGAGGCAGGTAGCGTAGTGGCAGTTATGTGGCAGTTAGAGTTGAGTGGTAGTTTGATGGTGCAGGTATTGTTGGTGGTAGTGATGGTGGGCAGTAGTGTATGGTGGTAGTTGACTGGTGGCAGTAGTGTTGGTGGTATTTGATGGTGGCAAGGTAGTGTTGGTGTATTGATGGTGGCAGTATGTTGGTGGTAGTTGATTGTGGCAGGTAGTGTTGGTGTTAGTTGATGGTGCAATGTATGTTTGGCTGGTAGTTGATGTGGCAGTAGTGTTGTGGCAGTTGATGGTGGCAGGTAGTGTTGGTGGTAGTTGAAGTGGCAGTAGTGTTGTGTATTTGATGGTGGCAGGTAGTGTTGGTGGTAGTTGATGGTGGCAGTAGTTATAGTGGTAGTTGGATGTGCAGGTAGTGTGTGGTGGTGAGGTTAGGTTGGGGGGGCAGGTAGCGTGTGTCAGTTGATGGTGGCTAGGTAGTGATTGGGGTAGTTAATGAGGTGGCAAGTATGTTTGGTGGTGGCAGGTATGTTGGTGTAGTTGATGGTGCAGGTAGTGTTGGTGGTAGTTGATGGTGGTCAGGTAGCCGTAGGTGAGGCAGTTGATGGGGTGGCAGGTATGTTGGTGGTAGTTGATGGTGGCAGTAGTGTTTTTTTTTGGTGGTGGCAGGTAGTGTTGGTGGTAGTTTGATGGTGGCAGGTAGTGTTTGGGGGTAGTTGATGGTGGCAGGTAGCGTTGGTGGTAGTTGATGGTGGCAGTAATGTGTTGGTGTAGTTATGGTGGCAGGTAGAGTTTTGGTGGTATTTATGGTGGCAGGTAGTGTTGGTGTAGTAGATGGTGGCAGGTAGTGTTGTGGTAGTAGATGGTGGCATAGTGTTTGTGGTATTGATGGTGGCAGGTAGTGTTGGTGGCAGTGTTGATGGTGGCAGTTATGTGTTGTGGTAGTTGATGGAGGCAGTAGTGTTGGTGTAGTTGATGTGGCAGTATGTTGGTGGTATTATGTATGGCAGGTAGTTTGGTGGTAAGTTTGAAGGTGGCAGGTAGTGTTTTGTGGTAGTTGATGTGGCAGGCTAGTGATGTGGTTAGTTAATGGGTGGCAGGTAGTGTTGTGAGTAGTTGAATGTGGCTGGTAGTGTGTGGGTAGTTGATGGTGGCAGGTAGTGTTGGTGGTAGTGTGATGTATGGCAGGTAGTGTTGGTGAAGTTAATGGTGGCAGTAGTTTGGTGGTATAATTGTTGCAGGTTATTGTTGGTGGTGTTGATGTGGCAGGTAGTGTTGGTGGCAGTTGCATGGTGGCAGGTAGTGTTTTGGTGGTAGTTGATGGTGGCAATATGGTGGAAGTTGATGGTGGCAGGTGATGTGTGGCAGTAATAGTGGTAGATCAGATGAGTGGGCAGATAATGGAGTAGTTGAATGTGGCAGGTAACGGTGGAATTTGATGGAGGCAGTAATGGGTGAACTTTGATGGTGGCAGGAATGGTTGTACTTGACGGTGGCAGTAATAGTGGTAGTTGATGGTGCAGGTAATGGTGATAGTTAGATGTGGCAGGTAAGGTGGTAGTTGATGTGCAGGTAATGGTGGTATTTATGGTGGCAGTAAGGTGGTATTTGATGGTGGCAGGCGTAATGTTGGTAGTTGATGATGGCAGGTAATAGTGAGTAGTTGATTGGTGGCAGGTAAATGCGTGGTTAGTTGCAAGGTGGCAGGTACTGTTGGAGTAGCTGAGATTCAGACACATTTGCAACATCTGGTATCCTTTATTGTAAACCGTTCGCCATCCAGTGTGCTTTATCAACTACAAATCCAGGACAATAACTTGAAGACAGCTAGAACTAAGTACAGAAGATATGTAAATCAGTCCCCTCAAACCCTAGAGTAGGTGGCGAATGAGCACCAAGTCAGCAGAGATTTCTGAAGCAGATGCAAGCCCTGGCGACTTATAAAGTAACACAGGTGTAGCAGATGAGAGGGCAATATTCACTGGTAGGGGACGGATTCCCTCAGTGGAAGTAGATCTTCCCAAAGAGATGGGATTTCGTTGTAAAGTAGTATGTAGATGTGCACATGTGTCCTTAATCTCATCTTGTCGGTATTATAATCCCCCATTTCGTACACAATGGTGGTAGTTGATGGTGGTGAAAGGTAATGGAGTACTTGGTGTTGGCGGCAGTAATGGTGTAGTAGATGGTGGAAGTATGGTGTAACTTGACGGAGGCGGAAATAGTGGAACTGATGGAGGCAGGTATGATAGTACATGATGGAGGCCGTAATAGTGGTAGTTGATGGAGGCAGGTAATGGGTTACTTGAACTGTGGCAGGTAATAGTTGTAGTTGTTGGCAGTAATGGTATACTGAAGGTGGCAGTAATAGTGGTAGTTGATGGTGGGTAGGTAAATTGAAGTACTTGATGGTGGCAGTAATATTGGTAGTTGATGGAGGCAGATAATGGTGGAATTGTGGCGTGGCCGTAATGGTGACTTGACGTAGGCAGGTAATAGTGGTAGATGATGTGGCAGTAAATGGTGGATAGTTATGGTGAAGGTAATGGTGGTACTAGACGGTGAGCAGGTAATAGGGTATCTGATGGTGCAGGTAAGGTAGTACTTCAGATGGTGCAGAGTAATAGTGGTAGTTGATGTGGCAGTAATGGTGGTACTTAGATGGTGGCTGGTAATAGAGTAGTGAACGTGTGGCAGTAATGGAAGTACTTGATGTGGCAGGTAATAGTTGGTAAAGTTAGTGGTGGAGGTAATGGTAGTACTTGATGTGGCAGGTATATGTAGTTGAATGGTGGCAGGTAATGGTGGTAATTTGATGGAGGGTCAGGTAATGTTGGTAGCTGATGGAGGCTGGTAATGGTGGTAGTTTTGATAGTGGCAGGTAATGGTTGTTTCTCTGGTGGCGACCGGCAGGAATGGTGGTTAAGTTTGATCTGTGGCGAGGTAATGGAGTACTTGGGGTGGCGCAGGTAATGGTGGGTCGATGGTGGTGGCAGAAATGGTGTACTTGACGGTGGCAGGTAATAGTGGAGTACGATAAATGGTGGCAGGTAATGGTAGTAACTTGATGGTGGCAGGTAATAGTGTAGATGAATGGTGGCAGGATGGTGGTATCTTGACGTGGCAGGAAATAGTAGGTAGTTGATGGTGGCATGTAAAGGTAGTTACTTGACGGGGCAGGTAAATAGTGGTAGTCTTGGATTGGTTGCAGGTAATGGTGGTACTCAGACGGTTGCAGTAAAAGTGTTAGTTGATGGTGGCAGTAATGGTAGTAAATTGACGGTAGCAGGAAATAGTAGGTAGTTGAATGTGGCAGGTAATGGAGGTACTTGATGGTGGAAGGTAATTAGTGGTAGTTTGAATGGAGCAGGTAAATGGAGGTAGTTTATGGTCTGGCAGGTAATTGGGGTAGTTTTGATAGTGGCTGGTAAGAGAGTGGTGGTTGATATGTGGCAGATGAAAGAGTTTGACTGATAACAGCTGGTGGTGTGGTGGCAATGTTAATGTCAGATCCTGGTATATGGTGGCAATGTGGCGGTGGCGCACAAACGGCAGCGGCGCACGGCAGAGGCAACATTCAGCAGAGACATAATGAGAAAAATTGTCTATCTGGAATAATGGTAAGTCTTGATGATCCCCTGACAGTCCAGTGTCTGTAAATATAGATCACCAGGGTGTCACACTGCTACCATACAGTCACTGCTGCCCTACAGTTTCACTGCTCCTGCAGTGTCCACTGCTGCCTACATTGGTCACTCTGCCCTGCAGGTCACTGCTGCCTACAGAGTCACGCTGCCTGCAGTGTCCCTGAGCTGCCTAACATTGTCACTGCTGCCTCAAGTGTCACATGCGCCTAACAGTGTACACTGCTATCCCTGCAGTGCCACTGCCGGCCACAGTGTCACTGCTGCCTACAGTGGTCACTGCTGCCTGCAGGTCACTGGCCTTTCCTGCCAGTGCCAACGCTGCCTACAGTGTCACTGCAGCCTACAGTGTCATGCTGCCAACAGTCTCACTGCTGCCTGCAGTGTCACTGGCGCCTACAGTGTCACTGCTGCCTACAGTGTCACTGCTTCCTGCATGTCACTTGCTGCCTGCATGTCACTGCAGCCTACAGTGATCACTGCTGCCTGCAGTGTCACAGCTGCCATGACATTGTCCACTGCCTGCAGTGTCGACTGCAGCCTACAGTGTCACTTACAGCCTGCCGTGCACTGAGCAGCCTGGTCTTACATGCACAGCTGCCTACAGTGCCACTTGCTTGCCCACAGTCCCCCACTACCGCCCTACAGTGTCACTGCTGCCACAGTGTCACTGTTTCCTACAGTGACCACTGCTGCTCAGATGCCACTCGCTGCTACAGTCCACTGTGCCTACAGTGTCATGTTGTCACTGCACGCCCTACAGTGCCACTGCTGCCTAGTGTCACAGGGCTAACGACATGCCATTGCTGCCTACAGTGGTCACTGTCTAACAGTTCCACTGCCATCCTACAGAGGACACTGCTGCCACGTTCACTGCTGCCTACCAATCCCACTATGCTGCATACAGTGTTTACTCAACGGCCTCACAGTGTCACTGCTACCTACAGTGTCACTTCCTGCCTACAGTTGTGCCCCAATGATTTAATGGGGGGGCCCCTGCCTACAGTGTCACTGTCTGCTAACAGTGTCAATGCCAACTACAGTGTCATTGCTGCCTACAGTGTCACTACAGGCCTACATTGTCATGCTTATTATTTGCCCCTTACAAGTGTACA
The DNA here is from genome assembly GCF_026875155.1 of Cherax quadricarinatus. Lineage (NCBI taxonomy): Eukaryota > Metazoa > Arthropoda > Malacostraca > Decapoda > Parastacidae > Cherax > Cherax quadricarinatus. Next base: position 108,734,434 of record NC_069402.1, read on the forward strand.
TTGCTGCCTACAGTTTGTGTCTACTGCTGCCATACAGTGTCACTGCTGCCTACAGTGCCCATTGCTGCCTACAGTGTACACTCGCCTACAATGTTCACTGCTGCCTACAGTGACACTGCTTCACTGCTCTACAGTGTCACTGCTGCCTAAGCAATGTCCCATTGCTGCCGTACAGTTTACTACTGCTACATTGCCATTGCCCCTAGACAGACGTCAACTGCTGCCTACATGCCAATGCTTGCTACAGTGCCAACCTGTGTACCAGTAAGTATTCCATCAAGTACAAGGTAGGATAGTAGAGAACGGCAGGAATGAATAGAATAAAATGGAGGATTCAATAGAAAGAACTCGTGAGATAAATAGTCGATTGGGAATGGCAGGAATAGAATGGATGAGCAAGAGCGGATGAAATTCGCCGTGGATATAATACAAGGGTAAGGAATAGGAAGGGATGACTATGGGTGGAGTCAGGTATGCCAGTCAAAGAAACGCTTGCGAAAGAATTTGCAGCACAGGCATGAAGCTTGGCGCTTATAACTGGTGTCAGATGAGAGTATAAGCCAACATGCTTCATGCTGTACTGCAGAGTTTTCCAGCTACTGTACTCTACACCAGCTTCAAGCTGAGGGATCTGATTACCCTGTCTTTTGTATATATTATACAGTCTTCCCATTTTGAGGTACTGATTACTTCGTCTTTTGCTATCTGCAGTCTATCATATTATGACCTTGAATGTATACAATCAACCATTGTGATGAGAAACTTCGTCTACAAATAACGATACCCAGATGTTGCCCATGTGTCCAATTCTTCAATCTTGTCGGTATAGTTATACCATTAAATGTACAACACCGAAATAACAATACACTATCACAATCTCGTATAACAGAAGCGACTGGTACACGAATCAGGTACATGAATACAGATGTATACATCATTAGTAAGGCCTCTCCTAGATATGCAGTTCAGTTCAGTCCATCCTATAATTACAGAATGGACATAAATACGTTAGAAAACATTCAGCGTAGGATGACTAAATTAAGACATAGCAATAGAAATCTTCCTAGAAGAAAGATGAAGACTCTTAAGTTACAGTTTCACTTGTTAGGAACGAAGAATGAGGGATAACCTGATCAATTGTATAAGTGGAAGATAGGTATTATTAAAGGGGATAATAATAAGTCTTCAGAAATCTCCTCCAAGAGAGAACCCGCAGTAATGGACTTCAACTTTAGACTAATAAATTTAGATTTAGAAAGGATAGTTTAGGAAATTATTGATTTGAGAAATAGGAGTAGTGTATGATAGAACAGTCTACCTAGAATGGGTTAATGTATGCGAAAACCTGGTAGTTTCAAATTTAGGTTGGATAAATACATGCGAGTGAGAGGGTTGGATTGAGTGGGACTTGCATATCTGTGAATAGAGTTATCCAGAACTATTCTTGGTGTGCATGAAAATTGAGTTTGGCAAATAAATTTTCTTGAAGTAATAGAGAAACATATGCAACAAATTCCAATTTTCAACTTTCGTTTTCAAAACCCATTCATCCAAATATGATGTTAGTGGGATGGTAATTGGAAAGGACTCTTGCCTAGTATGGGCCAACAGGCCTGCTGCAGTGTTCCTCCTTTCTAATGTTCTCATGTAAAACCCAGAAGACAATAACGACCTTGGATAGACGAATCCCTCAGAAACCTAAGTTCGCAATAAACGGCTGAGAAATTGAATAAACAACAGATTAATAACTGGGGTATGGAACCGTGGTCCTAAGAATTTGTAAAGTAAATAGGACAACAAGTGCAACTAATGTTACATTTTATAGGTGGCAACGTTTCGCTCTCCAGGAGCTTTAATCATAGCTATTTACAAATTGTCGAAATTCCATAACCAACTTTATATACAACCCAAGAATTGTGTTTGCCGTCATCGAAGTACAGACTAGAGTAAAAGAAGGGCATGGAAAATATTATGAAGCAAAAGAATGATGACAGAGAACAGTGAACTAAGTTTAGGAATGCGCTGAAAGAATACGATGAAAGAAGCAGGAAGACAATTGGTAAACGACATATCAATAAAGGTCAAACATAGCCTGTAGTACTGATTAACCTCATAAGACAAAAATAAATAGCAAGCAACGGTAGAATAAAACTTGAAGAAGGACAGGTTGGGGTGAAAACACAAAGCATGACATGGGAGATATGCCGAAGAATTAAACATAACTTGCACGAAAATTCCAGAGGCTGTATCAGAAGGAAAGAAATGCATAAACACTGGAAATGAAAATTAAAGAAGTTCGTAAAAATTTAAAGAGTTCGTAAAAATTTTAAAGAAGTTCGTAAAAATCTAGACATAACAGAAGTATTTAATAGAGCGACATGTTTATGGCCTGGGATTATACAATAAGATATACAATCAGTTTGAAGGTAATCTAGGTCACCTGAAAAGGCACTTCTGCGACCTCCAAAAATGTCATCCAAAGATACAATGAGGAAATAACAAGAAACACTAATTATGGACAAGTAACTGAATAGCACATTGACACAGGTGGACATACAAATTATGAGAGAGATTAGTTGAATATATTGAAGAAATGAAAAAAACAAGAGACACCAGCACGTTTACCACATGACAAATTTTTCATTCAAGAATCATCCTAGAGCTGTATGAAAAATTAATGGAACTAAAGGCGGATTGAGAAAATTAAGACAGTAGACTATAATATCCCTCGACTGTAAACAAGCACAATGGCATGGTGTACACACAAAAGTGATTTCGATAACAAACTGGAAGATCAAGCAGTGGTTGCGATAGCTCAAAGAGGACAACATCAATACTTTAGTGAACAGAAGACTGTAGGGTAATGGTAAAGAATGTCGAATGGGTAAGGGTGACACTGGAGTTCCTTCAGGATTAATGCTTGGACCAGTGCTATTTCTCATACACGGAAATGACTGCAAAAGAAACCCGAATCATATTTATCACAGTGTGCATGCTATGAAATTATGAGGATACAATCGAGAGGACAGGGAGAGTCTCCAAGACTTGCAACAGGTTTGCAACCATGAGACAAACAGGTAGCTGCTAGCTCTCGTAATTTAAATCCTGACAAGTGAAAAGTAATGGACAATAAGGAAAATGAGAGAGAACGATAAAGGACCAAGACACGGAGAACAAACTTAAGCATGAGAGATGCTGCAGACAAACGTATACGGAGAAAGAATCCGGCGAGTAAGGCAATTCTTGAAGCATCATACCCAGCAATAGATTATAAAATCGATTTACATTTAGCAGCGTACGAATTAATGCGAATTCACAACGCTAGATAAACCAAATACAGAAACTAGAGAAGATCAAAGACATTCAACAATAACGCTGCCAGAAACAAAGATGAATTAACGAGAGAATCAAGGAAATTAAACACTTAAGAGAGGTGAACGGACCAAGGGAGACCACTGCATCACGACTTCAAATGCTCAGGAGATAAATGAATGATTAGGACAGGCTCTCTTTGAGATGCCGAGGAGAGGAGCTAGTTAGAGACAGATGACAGAGCAATAGGGACTGTTAGAGAAATATTCTTTTAATTTTTACGATAATTATAAATTCGAATGGAGAGCCTTAAGATAAAAAAGAAAAATTTCGTTCGGGATTTTTAACCCGGAGGTTAGCACCCAGGAATAACCCAAGAAATCAGAGAGCGTCATCGAGGACGTCAAACATATTTCCCATTGGGTTCCCTTAAATTCATGTCCCCCAGGATGCGACCCACACACCAGTTCGACTAACACCCAGGTACCTATATCTTGCTGCTAGGTGAACAGGAACAACAGTGTAAGGAAAACGTGGTCAGAAATGATTCCACCCGGCCCGGGAATCGTAAAACCCGGGCCCTCCGTGGTGTAGAAGCGAGCTATTAGTCCACCAGGCCACCGGGCCAAAACCATTAGATGAAGAAACGCTGGTAGGAAAACGCCTTTACACACAGTCATCACGCACTATACTCTGATAGGGCCCCTGTGAGACCATAAATAGGTGAAGAAGTAGTCGATAAAAATCAAATAGGCGGGTCAGGATCTAAAGGATCAACCCCATTCAAACACAACAGGGTAGAGTATGCACGCTTTGTCCCTGACAAATCTGTTTGAGGGGTCAGGTACTGCGACTGGGGATAGAGAGCGGATGAGAGAGGGGAGAGAGAGAGAAAGAAGAGAGAGTAGAGAGAGAGAAGAGAAGAGTCGGAGAAAGAGAGCACGGAGGCTCAACTCTAGTCCTACGAGACCCCCTCACTGCAAAGCCATGTGTCGTACCTCACACTATTTTGTAGCATTTCCTCTCTGGATCGCAACACTGAGTCACTCTGAAAGAGCACGACTGGCGCCCTGTGTCTTGGTTTTCTATGATGAACTTTTCACCCAGCTCTATATAAGGAACTTTAGAGCACACATGCCCCATGCACCCAAGTGTCTCCGAACCCTATTGGGATGAAGTTATAGCAAGGGGAAAGTCTCATATTTGCGGATCTTCGTGGATCTCCCTGTGGCTGGCAGCTCACCCCCTTCCAACTACGGAGTATGGCAAGTAGGTGTCCTGCCAAAGTGGCGGCACAAGGTTGTAGTCCCAGCAATCTGCTTCCATCCTTCCAGGTAGCATAGTGGCTCCATCAGACGCTTTATAGACTTCCAGTCAGACCTCTGTCACTTGGTTTCCCGTTGAGCTGGGCATGGCTCGTGGCGAGTCTTCTCTCTTATATGAAGACATTGAACCGCCCATGTCGGCAGACTTCCTTCGCTGGTGGACAACACGAGACCATGACGTCCGAATTGATTCAGGCTGTCGCCCTGCGCAAAATACACCTCTGTTACGGTGAGGATGGGGCGGCTAGGCGACTATGAGAGCAACCCAATCCGACTGGCCTGTGGGTCTCTCCGAGTGCCCAAGGAGGAATTGGGAACAGTTAACAGGAAATCACTGATTGGTGGTGCCTTCACTGCAGAACGAGCTTTGTCCTTTCCTAGGGCTTGGGAATATAATTATATATATATATATATATATATATAAATACATAAATATATATATATAATATATAAAAATATATAATATATTATATATCAAATATATATATATATCTACATCCTGTCTCGAGTGTTTACATATAAATAAAAATATATATAAGTGTGTGTGTGTGTGTGTGTGTGTGTGGTGTGTGTTGTGTGCAAAACACTACGCAGACAGGCGAAAACGCGAAAAACGCAAGGTGATGAGGTAACAAAAAAAATAAGGTAGTAAAAAAACTGGACCTTAGAGGAGGTATGGAGGAAGTGAATGTGGCTTAGATATGGTAGTGGACTTGTCGGCAGAACGGTCCTATTAAAGATGAGTGAACCCATGTGAAGTGTTTGAGGGGAAAAAGGTGGGCGGTGCATTGAGGCAACCTGCGGAGACAAAAGAATGTTATCCATTGTGGCACAAAAGGAACAAAGTATACAGAGTATAATGGGTACCACACCCTTATAGGATGAGTGTGAAGCAAAGGTATATGAAATGTTGCAGCCAGGAGGAGGCGGAGGCAGCGTAGAAGTCCTGTATGAAGTCAATGTGTGGTGTAAATAAGAATAACTTGGAGAGTGTATATATCAGTGGTAGCAGGAATGGCAAGGTAGGGTCCGTCTAGAAAGGCTACGGGACGGGTGAAGTAATGTTTTATGTGAGGGAGCTTGGACGACCTCTCAGGTATGTGTGAGCGTGTTAGATAGAAGTGGAGGCAAATGGCTTGGGACTTGACGAGCTGTTGAATGTAAGGTAAAACATCTCGGAAGGGATTTATGTCAACCGGTTAGTCAGACTTTTAGTTCTGAATGTGGGGAAGTACAGTGTCCTTGCATTCTGAAGGAGGGTGGGAATGGTTCCAGGGTGGGGGGGAGGGGGGACATCATAATTGCAGTATCGGGCTGCGCCCTCTGGCAAAACTGACAGAATGAATGATAGTGGTAGTGTCCACTTCTATTTTTTTCGGGTCACCCTGTCTTGGTGGGAGACGTAACCGGGAGTGTAAAGCAATATATATCTCTTGTAATAGTAAACTCAAGCTCAAACGAATGGAGTCTTTAATTAGTACAAAGGGTATGAAGTCTTTATTTAAGTTTCCCTCAGGTAATGAACTCATGAAGAATAATGACGAAATCCTCATAATTTAATGGAGTCTCCAGCTCAGCTGACAGATATCATTACGTTCTGTTTACAACTTCATCCTGTGTGATGGACTGTAAAAAGATATATCCTAGATTATTCTTTCTATTATATTGCTTCACATAGAATAGTGCGCCGTACAAGCGGGTGTGAGGAAGTCAGTAATAACAACAAAGAGGAACGCAAGTGTGTGCAGTTTACGTCGTATAATAACAGAGAGGATGTAATATTGTGCTGGTGTAAGTCAGTATAACAAAAGAGAGGACATACTGTGTGATTCTGATGTAGCTAGCTCGAGAACGGAGCACTGAGTTTTTGTCGACCTTCCCCGCTGGAGGAAGCGGCGACGAGGGGCACCATACTGGCCAGCTCCCGTCACGTAGTGGTTCAACTTGTCCGTCGAATCATCTCCGCCCAAGTTCTCGCATCTCCCGGCCGGACGTGAACTGGACACCACCAGAAGCACCAGCAGCAGCAAGAAAATAACCAAAACAAAAAAAAAAGGTATTTTAGCATCAGATGGTACGCAGTTTTTGTGTGATATGGTGATATGTGCGTGTGTCCACATGCATACCGTAAGTTTACATGTGCAACCAAAAACAGGATATGTACGTGTACACATAAATATCTGTGGTGTACATATACAGATATCACGTGTACACTGAGACTGGAATCTACGTTGTTCATAAGCTACTCTAGCTTACCCTGGTTTACTCTCAGACTTTCCTGGCTTACTGTGGCTTACCCTGGCTTTCCGACCACCAGTTAAAATCAAAATAAATAGTTATAATTATTTTGTGAGACAAAACCCGGAACTGATACACAAAATGGTACACACACACACACAACACACACACAGAGTGGGCCAAGAGCTATGAATCGACCGCATGACAACCACAAATAGGTGATGTAACACACACACTCATGAGCAGGGAGAGAGAACCAAGTACGTTCAGTGAAGGGCTGGGGCCAGGATCTAGACTCGACCCCGTCACCTCAATTAGTGAGTACAATTAGGTGAGTACACACACACACGACACACACACCCACACACACAGCACACACACACACACCCATCTCACTGTTTGTTGATACGTAAAACTATAAAGAAAATCCAAACTGAAGAGGAAAGAGACAGGTACACTGGACAAACTACAGGAATGGTCAAACAACTAGTTACTAGGAGTTTAGACGCCTGCAAGTGCCAAGGTCATGACGACTGGGGGCTGGGGAAAGAGAGGCGACCAGAGAGGAATACATCATGAGAGTGCGAGGAACTACAGATATTCTTAAGGAGAAAGATCACAGTGAGCATCACAGCAACCCAAATAATCGCCAGGAGTTTTCATAAATCAAACAGCATTTGTAGCATATGCGAAGGTAACTGATACGAGAAATCTCAATGAAGAGCCTTTAAGAGTTTTAACGAACACTACATGCTGTATGACCCCATTGTGGGGCTTAGCATTTAAGTTTTTGATTGGTATCTATAAAATAAAATCATAATAAAAATAATAATAATAATAATAATAATAATAAAAATAATAATAATCACAACTCTAGAAAAGATCCAAAGGTTTGGAACAAGATTAGTCCCCGAAACTGAGGAACTGAAGTTATGAAGGAGAGACTGAAGAACTGTACTGACGACTTTAGAAGAAAACGGATTTAGAGAAGACAGTGATTAAGAACAAAAAAGATACTCAATCAGCGTTGACGGAGCAGATAGTGACTAGGATTTCATGAAGAGAGAGCCATATGGTGAGAGGTCATAGACGAAAACGAAAGACAAAGATGAGCCACAGGGATTTTTAGAAAATCATTTTTTCTTCAAGTCTCATTGTGATAAAAAAAATGGAATAGCAGAATATCGAAGTAGAAGAGGCAAATTCATTACAGTTACAAGAGTAGGTATGATTGGGCCCATGAGAGAGGCTACCAGTAATGCCGGCGACTTGTCGTTTCAGAGGTGGGCCAGACTAATATTCGACCCCAGCAACACGCACATTTCAGTGAGTGCACACACACACAACACAACGACAACCTGCTTCTGGCGTTATTACATACGTCACATTTTAAAATTAATCTAAGTAACATTACCTGAAAGATAAATGTAATATTTTTGTCTACATTTTAAGTAAAAATAAATATATATCAAATAAGTATAATATATATAAAGTCCTTTGAACTTGTTCTTTTCTGTTTATAAATCCACTAGAACCTCTTGATTATTCCTCGCATTAAAACATAATTCTTTTTTTAGACCATTATATAATCAAATTATAACTATCAATAACAAGTTGCTACTGCGTAATTAATCACATTATCCGCGAATCATGTCTACTAAAAATGTTCCGTGTCCACTATCAGGGTGTTAGCAAATTTAGATGCAAAGGAGGGAAAATATCCCCAATATTTATGCCGAAGTGATGCTGGGTTCTCTAGTCAAGCAACGTACGGGAAAGAGTTGCAGCCTTCCCAGAGAAGAAGCCTCCTAGCCTTGCCTACCTAGCCTACCTATCCTAGTCCTAGCAAGCTAGCCCAACCTAGCCAAGCCTATGCCTAGCCTAGACAAAGCACAACCTCCGCCACCGATTGAGGAGGCCCATTCTCAGGACGGTTTTACACTTCAGATAAATGAAAAGTAGTCCAGTCAATAACATTAAGAAGTTTTTTTCTTACACAGATCATTTAAACGCTAAGAACTGTTGTCCCCTACCTTAGATATTTCAAATTTCAGTCTATCTAAGGAATACACCACCCCCAGGATACATCCAGAACACGTCCTACATAACATCTAAGGTAGCTATTGCGCTAATGAAACAGGGACAGCAGATGTAAAGCGGAAACGTCAGCCCAACGTTTTTCACCCGTTCAGATCGAATCACGGACGCTCGGTGTGCGAACTAAGTGCGCTACCAACCAAGCCACTATTACAGGTTATAAATAAAAAGTAAAGCTGGATAGATCTCTATAAATTAAAACTGCAGGCATAGCTACCTTGTACAATCAACTGTCATGGTAGGAGGACAAAACCCAATGATCAACACAGTCATAACATACCACGGGCGGATTGAACCCGCATCAAGAGTCTCAAACTCCAACCGTCGGCGATTAGCCACTGACAGCTAGCCACAATAAGATTCGTCCAACTAGGTATATTTCTACACCATAGGAAGTTTAGCATAGGCACCACTGTGACCACAAATGCAAGTTTTTACAGACGAATCTCCAGCTAGCGTGGCCGTGACGAACTCTAGCTCAAGTCCCCTCACTGCCGTCAACATGTTTTGTTTGCAATCGTGTCATTACGATTTCGTGAGTCATAGCAACACAGTGTTACTGCACGAAGAAATACCAACTGTTGGTGATTCGAGAGGAAAAAAAAGAGCTCTTCAACACCTGCGTGTCTAAACTCATCTTCTCGGTATTGTGTACCATTACGGTAATGGCAGGTAGACCTACAGACCACAGGACAGCCTCCCCTGGGAGCCTAACAATCGTAGATAATCTAAGAAAGCCTCTGACCAGCTTCAAAAATTTCAACTTCCAATGATAAGGTAATTAAATGTCTGTGATGACCTGCTTTAAAACCTACCCAGATCTCTAAGTTATTCTATGAATAATGTTAGACCTAAATTCACCCAGGGGGGTCGCCGCACGGGGGGTCATCGTCCGGGGGACGCCGCACGGGGGGTCATCGTCCCGGGGTTCGCCGCATGGGGTCATCGTCCCGGGGTCAACGCCCCCGGAATTATGCTTTCTAAGTCAAGTTTTCTAATTTTCTCTGCGGCATCAAAAGTGTTACCAACAGCGTTAGGCAGCCTAGTGGCAGGTATGGTTGGTGAGTAGTCATTGATGGTAGTCAGTAGCTGTGCATTTGATGGTGCAGGTAAGTGTGTGGTGAAGTTTTATGTGGCCGGTAGTGTTGGTGGTAGTTGATTGGTGGCAGGTATTGTTGGTGGGTAGTTGATGGTGTGGCAGTATTTGGTCTTGGTGGTATTGATGGTGGCAGGTAGTGATGGGTGTAGTTGATGGGGCAGGTATGTTCGGTGTAGTTGATGGTGCAGGTAGCAGTTGGTGGCAGTTGATGGTGGCAGGTAGTGTTGTGGTAGTTGATGGTGGCAGGTAGGTGTTGTGTAGTTGGATGTGTGGCAGGTAGTGGTAGGTGGTTCAGTAAGTGTTGTGGCAGTTGATGGTGCAGGTATTGTATGTGGTAGTTGGTGGTGGCAGTAGTGTTTGGTAGTTGATGTGGCTGGTAGTGGTTTGGTGTAGTTGATGAGGAGTGGCGGGTAAGTTTGAGGTAATTATGTGGCAGGTAGTGATTGTGGTAGTTTTGAGGTGGCAGGTAGCGTTGGTGGCAGTTGATGGAGGCAGGTAGTGTTGGAGTAGTTGATGGTGGCAGTAGTGTTGTGTGTAGTGATGTGGCAGGTTCAGTGTTGGTGTGCAGGTATGTGGTGCGGCAGTTTGATGGGCAGGTAGTGGTTGGTGGTAGTTGATGTGGCAGGTAGGTGTTGGTGCAGTTGAATGGTGCAGTAGTGTGGTGGTAGTTTGAAGGTGGCAGGTAGTGGTTGGTGTAGTGATGTGCAGTAGTGATGGTGGAGTTCGTTGATGGTGGCAGGTAGTGTTGGTGGTATTTGATGGTGGCAGTATGTAGGTGTAGTTGATGGTGGCAGTATGTTTGGTGGTAGTTTGATGGTGGCAGTAGTGTTGGTGCAGTTGATGGTCGGCAGTGTGTTGGTGTATTCTTGATGAGGTGCAGTAGGTGGTTTGGAGGCAGTTGATGGCGTGGCAGGTAGTGTTGGTGGTATTGATGTGGCAGGTATTGTAGGTGGCATCTGATGGTGGCTGGTAGTGTTTGTGTAGTTTGATGGTGGGCAGGTAGTGTTGGTGGCGTTGATGTGCAGGTAGTTTGGTGGTTAGATTGAAGGTGGCAGGAAGTGTTTTGTGGCAGTTGAATGGTGGCAGGTATTGTGGTGTAGATGATGGTGCCAGGTAGTGTTTTGTGGCAGTTGATGGTGGCAGGTAGTGGTTGGTGGTGTGATGGTGCAGGTATGTTGGTGTAGATTGATGGTGCAGTAGTGTTGGTGGTAGCTTTGATGTGGCCAGGTAGTGTTGGTGGTAGTTGATGGTGGCAGGTAGTGTTTGTGGTAGTTGATGGTGGCAGGTAGATGTTGGTGGTGGCAGGTAGTGTTGTGGTAGTTGATGGGCAGGTAGTGTTTGGTGGGTGGCAGGTAGTGTTGTGGTGGCAGGTAGAGTTGAGGTGTGTTGATGTGGCAGGTAGTGTTGGTGGAAGTTGATGGTTGGCAGGCTAGGTTGGTGAGCAGTTGATGGTGGCAGGTAGTGTGGTGTAGTTGATGGAGGCAAGGTAAAAGTTTGGTTGTGCGCAGGTAGTGTATGGTTGGTAGTTGATGGAGGCAGTAGTGTGTGTAGTTGATGGAGGCAGGTAGCGTAGTGGCAGTTATGTGGCAGTTAGAGTTGAGTGGTAGTTTGATGGTGCAGGTATTGTTGGTGGTAGTGATGGTGGGCAGTAGTGTATGGTGGTAGTTGACTGGTGGCAGTAGTGTTGGTGGTATTTGATGGTGGCAAGGTAGTGTTGGTGTATTGATGGTGGCAGTATGTTGGTGGTAGTTGATTGTGGCAGGTAGTGTTGGTGTTAGTTGATGGTGCAATGTATGTTTGGCTGGTAGTTGATGTGGCAGTAGTGTTGTGGCAGTTGATGGTGGCAGGTAGTGTTGGTGGTAGTTGAAGTGGCAGTAGTGTTGTGTATTTGATGGTGGCAGGTAGTGTTGGTGGTAGTTGATGGTGGCAGTAGTTATAGTGGTAGTTGGATGTGCAGGTAGTGTGTGGTGGTGAGGTTAGGTTGGGGGGGCAGGTAGCGTGTGTCAGTTGATGGTGGCTAGGTAGTGATTGGGGTAGTTAATGAGGTGGCAAGTATGTTTGGTGGTGGCAGGTATGTTGGTGTAGTTGATGGTGCAGGTAGTGTTGGTGGTAGTTGATGGTGGTCAGGTAGCCGTAGGTGAGGCAGTTGATGGGGTGGCAGGTATGTTGGTGGTAGTTGATGGTGGCAGTAGTGTTTTTTTTTGGTGGTGGCAGGTAGTGTTGGTGGTAGTTTGATGGTGGCAGGTAGTGTTTGGGGGTAGTTGATGGTGGCAGGTAGCGTTGGTGGTAGTTGATGGTGGCAGTAATGTGTTGGTGTAGTTATGGTGGCAGGTAGAGTTTTGGTGGTATTTATGGTGGCAGGTAGTGTTGGTGTAGTAGATGGTGGCAGGTAGTGTTGTGGTAGTAGATGGTGGCATAGTGTTTGTGGTATTGATGGTGGCAGGTAGTGTTGGTGGCAGTGTTGATGGTGGCAGTTATGTGTTGTGGTAGTTGATGGAGGCAGTAGTGTTGGTGTAGTTGATGTGGCAGTATGTTGGTGGTATTATGTATGGCAGGTAGTTTGGTGGTAAGTTTGAAGGTGGCAGGTAGTGTTTTGTGGTAGTTGATGTGGCAGGCTAGTGATGTGGTTAGTTAATGGGTGGCAGGTAGTGTTGTGAGTAGTTGAATGTGGCTGGTAGTGTGTGGGTAGTTGATGGTGGCAGGTAGTGTTGGTGGTAGTGTGATGTATGGCAGGTAGTGTTGGTGAAGTTAATGGTGGCAGTAGTTTGGTGGTATAATTGTTGCAGGTTATTGTTGGTGGTGTTGATGTGGCAGGTAGTGTTGGTGGCAGTTGCATGGTGGCAGGTAGTGTTTTGGTGGTAGTTGATGGTGGCAATATGGTGGAAGTTGATGGTGGCAGGTGATGTGTGGCAGTAATAGTGGTAGATCAGATGAGTGGGCAGATAATGGAGTAGTTGAATGTGGCAGGTAACGGTGGAATTTGATGGAGGCAGTAATGGGTGAACTTTGATGGTGGCAGGAATGGTTGTACTTGACGGTGGCAGTAATAGTGGTAGTTGATGGTGCAGGTAATGGTGATAGTTAGATGTGGCAGGTAAGGTGGTAGTTGATGTGCAGGTAATGGTGGTATTTATGGTGGCAGTAAGGTGGTATTTGATGGTGGCAGGCGTAATGTTGGTAGTTGATGATGGCAGGTAATAGTGAGTAGTTGATTGGTGGCAGGTAAATGCGTGGTTAGTTGCAAGGTGGCAGGTACTGTTGGAGTAGCTGAGATTCAGACACATTTGCAACATCTGGTATCCTTTATTGTAAACCGTTCGCCATCCAGTGTGCTTTATCAACTACAAATCCAGGACAATAACTTGAAGACAGCTAGAACTAAGTACAGAAGATATGTAAATCAGTCCCCTCAAACCCTAGAGTAGGTGGCGAATGAGCACCAAGTCAGCAGAGATTTCTGAAGCAGATGCAAGCCCTGGCGACTTATAAAGTAACACAGGTGTAGCAGATGAGAGGGCAATATTCACTGGTAGGGGACGGATTCCCTCAGTGGAAGTAGATCTTCCCAAAGAGATGGGATTTCGTTGTAAAGTAGTATGTAGATGTGCACATGTGTCCTTAATCTCATCTTGTCGGTATTATAATCCCCCATTTCGTACACAATGGTGGTAGTTGATGGTGGTGAAAGGTAATGGAGTACTTGGTGTTGGCGGCAGTAATGGTGTAGTAGATGGTGGAAGTATGGTGTAACTTGACGGAGGCGGAAATAGTGGAACTGATGGAGGCAGGTATGATAGTACATGATGGAGGCCGTAATAGTGGTAGTTGATGGAGGCAGGTAATGGGTTACTTGAACTGTGGCAGGTAATAGTTGTAGTTGTTGGCAGTAATGGTATACTGAAGGTGGCAGTAATAGTGGTAGTTGATGGTGGGTAGGTAAATTGAAGTACTTGATGGTGGCAGTAATATTGGTAGTTGATGGAGGCAGATAATGGTGGAATTGTGGCGTGGCCGTAATGGTGACTTGACGTAGGCAGGTAATAGTGGTAGATGATGTGGCAGTAAATGGTGGATAGTTATGGTGAAGGTAATGGTGGTACTAGACGGTGAGCAGGTAATAGGGTATCTGATGGTGCAGGTAAGGTAGTACTTCAGATGGTGCAGAGTAATAGTGGTAGTTGATGTGGCAGTAATGGTGGTACTTAGATGGTGGCTGGTAATAGAGTAGTGAACGTGTGGCAGTAATGGAAGTACTTGATGTGGCAGGTAATAGTTGGTAAAGTTAGTGGTGGAGGTAATGGTAGTACTTGATGTGGCAGGTATATGTAGTTGAATGGTGGCAGGTAATGGTGGTAATTTGATGGAGGGTCAGGTAATGTTGGTAGCTGATGGAGGCTGGTAATGGTGGTAGTTTTGATAGTGGCAGGTAATGGTTGTTTCTCTGGTGGCGACCGGCAGGAATGGTGGTTAAGTTTGATCTGTGGCGAGGTAATGGAGTACTTGGGGTGGCGCAGGTAATGGTGGGTCGATGGTGGTGGCAGAAATGGTGTACTTGACGGTGGCAGGTAATAGTGGAGTACGATAAATGGTGGCAGGTAATGGTAGTAACTTGATGGTGGCAGGTAATAGTGTAGATGAATGGTGGCAGGATGGTGGTATCTTGACGTGGCAGGAAATAGTAGGTAGTTGATGGTGGCATGTAAAGGTAGTTACTTGACGGGGCAGGTAAATAGTGGTAGTCTTGGATTGGTTGCAGGTAATGGTGGTACTCAGACGGTTGCAGTAAAAGTGTTAGTTGATGGTGGCAGTAATGGTAGTAAATTGACGGTAGCAGGAAATAGTAGGTAGTTGAATGTGGCAGGTAATGGAGGTACTTGATGGTGGAAGGTAATTAGTGGTAGTTTGAATGGAGCAGGTAAATGGAGGTAGTTTATGGTCTGGCAGGTAATTGGGGTAGTTTTGATAGTGGCTGGTAAGAGAGTGGTGGTTGATATGTGGCAGATGAAAGAGTTTGACTGATAACAGCTGGTGGTGTGGTGGCAATGTTAATGTCAGATCCTGGTATATGGTGGCAATGTGGCGGTGGCGCACAAACGGCAGCGGCGCACGGCAGAGGCAACATTCAGCAGAGACATAATGAGAAAAATTGTCTATCTGGAATAATGGTAAGTCTTGATGATCCCCTGACAGTCCAGTGTCTGTAAATATAGATCACCAGGGTGTCACACTGCTACCATACAGTCACTGCTGCCCTACAGTTTCACTGCTCCTGCAGTGTCCACTGCTGCCTACATTGGTCACTCTGCCCTGCAGGTCACTGCTGCCTACAGAGTCACGCTGCCTGCAGTGTCCCTGAGCTGCCTAACATTGTCACTGCTGCCTCAAGTGTCACATGCGCCTAACAGTGTACACTGCTATCCCTGCAGTGCCACTGCCGGCCACAGTGTCACTGCTGCCTACAGTGGTCACTGCTGCCTGCAGGTCACTGGCCTTTCCTGCCAGTGCCAACGCTGCCTACAGTGTCACTGCAGCCTACAGTGTCATGCTGCCAACAGTCTCACTGCTGCCTGCAGTGTCACTGGCGCCTACAGTGTCACTGCTGCCTACAGTGTCACTGCTTCCTGCATGTCACTTGCTGCCTGCATGTCACTGCAGCCTACAGTGATCACTGCTGCCTGCAGTGTCACAGCTGCCATGACATTGTCCACTGCCTGCAGTGTCGACTGCAGCCTACAGTGTCACTTACAGCCTGCCGTGCACTGAGCAGCCTGGTCTTACATGCACAGCTGCCTACAGTGCCACTTGCTTGCCCACAGTCCCCCACTACCGCCCTACAGTGTCACTGCTGCCACAGTGTCACTGTTTCCTACAGTGACCACTGCTGCTCAGATGCCACTCGCTGCTACAGTCCACTGTGCCTACAGTGTCATGTTGTCACTGCACGCCCTACAGTGCCACTGCTGCCTAGTGTCACAGGGCTAACGACATGCCATTGCTGCCTACAGTGGTCACTGTCTAACAGTTCCACTGCCATCCTACAGAGGACACTGCTGCCACGTTCACTGCTGCCTACCAATCCCACTATGCTGCATACAGTGTTTACTCAACGGCCTCACAGTGTCACTGCTACCTACAGTGTCACTTCCTGCCTACAGTTGTGCCCCAATGATTTAATGGGGGGGCCCCTGCCTACAGTGTCACTGTCTGCTAACAGTGTCAATGCCAACTACAGTGTCATTGCTGCCTACAGTGTCACTACAGGCCTACATTGTCATGCTTATTATTTGCCCCTTACAAGTGTACATTGCTGCCTACAGTTTGTGTCTACTGCTGCCATACAGTGTCACTGCTGCCTACAGTGCCCATTGCTGCCTACAGTGTACACTCGCCTACAATGTTCACTGCTGCCTACAGTGACACTGCTTCACTGCTCTACAGTGTCACTGCTGCCTAAGCAATGTCCCATTGCTGCCGTACAGTTTACTACTGCTACATTGCCATTGCCCCTAGACAGACGTCAACTGCTGCCTACATGCCAATGCTTGCTACAGTGCCAACCTGTGTACCAGTAAGTATTCCATCAAGTACAAGGTAGGATAGTAGAGAACGGCAGGAATGAATAGAATAAAATGGAGGATTCAATAGAAAGAACTCGTGAGATAAATAGTCGATTGGGAATGGCAGGAATAGAATGGATGAGCAAGAGCGGATGAAATTCGCCGTGGATATAATACAAGGGTAAGGAATAGGAAGGGATGACTATGGGTGGAGTCAGGTATGCCAGTCAAAGAAACGCTTGCGAAAGAATTTGCAGCACAGGCATGAAGCTTGGCGCTTATAACTGGTGTCAGATGAGAGTATAAGCCAACATGCTTCATGCTGTACTGCAGAGTTTTCCAGCTACTGTACTCTACACCAGCTTCAAGCTGAGGGATCTGATTACCCTGTCTTTTGTATATATTATACAGTCTTCCCATTTTGAGGTACTGATTACTTCGTCTTTTGCTATCTGCAGTCTATCATATTATGACCTTGAATGTATACAATCAACCATTGTGATGAGAAACTTCGTCTACAAATAACGATACCCAGATGTTGCCCATGTGTCCAATTCTTCAATCTTGTCGGTATAGTTATACCATTAAATGTACAACACCGAAATAACAATACACTATCACAATCTCGTATAACAGAAGCGACTGGTACACGAATCAGGTACATGAATACAGATGTATACATCATTAGTAAGGCCTCTCCTAGATATGCAGTTCAGTTCAGTCCATCCTATAATTACAGAATGGACATAAATACGTTAGAAAACATTCAGCGTAGGATGACTAAATTAAGACATAGCAATAGAAATCTTCCTAGAAGAAAGATGAAGACTCTTAAGTTACAGTTTCACTTGTTAGGAACGAAGAATGAGGGATAACCTGATCAATTGTATAAGTGGAAGATAGGTATTATTAAAGGGGATAATAATAAGTCTTCAGAAATCTCCTCCAAGAGAGAACCCGCAGTAATGGACTTCAACTTTAGACTAATAAATTTAGATTTAGAAAGGATAGTTTAGGAAATTATTGATTTGAGAAATAGGAGTAGTGTATGATAGAACAGTCTACCTAGAATGGGTTAATGTATGCGAAAACCTGGTAGTTTCAAATTTAGGTTGGATAAATACATGCGAGTGAGAGGGTTGGATTGAGTGGGACTTGCATATCTGTGAATAGAGTTATCCAGAACTATTCTTGGTGTGCATGAAAATTGAGTTTGGCAAATAAATGAAAACTTATGCAAAAAAACCAATTTTAAAAATGTCGGTTCAAAACATTCATCAAAAATATATGTTTTGGGAGGATTTAAAGGACTGCCTATAGGGGCCCAAAGGGGCCTCGCGTGTTCCCCTTTTAATTTTTATGAAAACCCTCAGAAGAAAAACGCCCTTGGATAAAGACCCTCGAACCCAAAAGTCGCAATAAAGGCTGAAATGAAAAAAAAGACAGATTAAAAGGGGGTTGGGAACCTTTGGGCCTAAGTTGAAAGTAAAAGGACAAAGTGCAACTTGTGACTTTTATGTGGCAACGTTTTCCCCTCCAGGACTTTTTAAGTATTTACATATTGTCGGTAATTCTACCAATTTATTAAACCTAAAAATTGTTTGCCGTCAGCGAAAAACAGTGGAGTTAAAGGGATGGAAAATATAATAAGAAAGAGGATGACAAAACAGGAACAGTTTGGGTGATGAAAGAATACGAAGAAGCAGGAAGACAAATTGGTAAACGACATATCAATAAAGTCAAAACATAGCCTGTAGTTTTTAACCTCATAAGACGAAAATAAAAGAAAAAGGTTAATAAAACTGGAAAAGGCGAGTTTGGGGGAAAAACAAAGCATGACAGGGGGGGTATGCGAAAATTAAACAATCTTTGCAGAAAATTCAGAGGATGATCAAAGGAAAGAAATGCTAAACTGGGAAAGAAAAAAAAGTTCGAAAAATTTAAAAGTTCGTTTAAAATTTAAAAAATTAAAATACAGAATATTTAAGAGCAACAGTTTTTTTGGCCCGGGAATACAATAAAGATATCAAAAAGTTGAAGGGATAGGGCACCTGAAAGGCACTTTCAAACGCAAATGCATCCAAGTAAAAGGAAAGGAAAAAGCAAGAAAACAAATTAAAAAGGGCATTATACTGATTTGCCAAATTTACTCGGTGGTACAAAATATATGAGAGTGATTAGTTGAATATATTGAAAGAAATGAATAAACAAGAGACAGCCAGCACTGGTTTACACATGACAAATTTTTCTTCAAGAATCTACTAGAGCTGTATGAAAAATTAATGGAAATAAAGGCGGATTGAGAAAATTAAGTAGACTATAATATCCTCGACTGTAAACAAGCACTTGGCATGGTACAACAAAAGATTTCGATACAAACTGGAAGATCAAGCAGTGGTTGCGTACTCAAGTGGACAACAGCAATACTTAGTGAACAGAAGACTGAGGGTAATGGTAAAGAAGTGTCGGAATGGGTAAGGGTGACACGTGGAGTTCCTCAAGGATTAATGCTTGGACCAGTGCTATTTCTCATACACGTAAATGACTGCTAAAGAAACCCGAATCTTATTTATCACTGTGCATGCTATGAAATTAATGAGGATAACAATCGGAGAGGACAGGGAGAGTCTCCAAGACTTGAACAGGTTGCTAACATGGACAAAAAGGTAGCTGCTCGAATTTAATCCTGACAAGTGAAAAGTAATGACAATAGAATGAGGAACGATAAGACTAGACACGGAGAACAACTTAGCATGAGAGATGCTGCAGACAACGTATAAGGAGAAAGATCCGGGAGTAAGCAATTCTTGAAGCATCTTACCAGCAATAGATATAAATCGTTTTACATTAGCGGCGACAGTATGGAATTCACACCTGATAACAAATACAGAAACTAGAGAAGATGCAAAGACTTTCAACATTACTGCCAGAACTAAGATGAATACGAGAGAATCAAGGAAATTAAACACTTAAAGAGAGGTGAACCAAGGGAGACATGATCACGACGTTCAAAATGCTCAGGGAATAAGAATGAATAGGGACAGGCTCTTTGAGATGCGAGGAGAGGAGCAGTTAGAGACGATGATGAGCAATAGGGACGTTAGGAAATATTATTTTAATTTTTACGATAATTATAATGAATGGAGAGCATTAAGATAAGATAAGATAAGATTTCGTTCGGATTTTTAACCCCGGAGGGTTAGCCACCCAGGATAACCCAAGAAAGTCAGTGCGTCATCGAGGACTGTCTAACTTATTTCCATTGGGGTCCTTAATCTTGTCCCCCAGGATGCGACCCACACCAGTCGACTAACACCCAGGTACCTATTTGCTGCTAGGTGAACAGGACAACAGGTGTAAGGAAACGTGTCGAAATGTTTCCACCCGCCGGGAATCGAACCCGGGCCCTCCGTGTGTGAAGCGGGAGCTTTAGCCACCAGGCCACCGGGCCACCATTAGATGAAGAAACGCTGGAGGAAAACGCTTTACACAGCTTCACGAGTATATATGATAGGGCCCTGGAGACCAGAAATAGGTGAAAATAGTCGATAAAAATCAAGAGGCGGGGTCAGGAGCTAAGGATCAACCCATACAAACACAACTGGGTGAGTGCACGCTTAGTCTGACAAATTGTTGAGTCAGGTAATGGAGCTGGGGAGAGAGAGGGAGAGAGAGGGAGAGAGAGAGAGAGAGAGAAGAGAGAGAGAGAGAGAGAGAGAGAGAGAGAGAGAGAGAGAGGAGGCACTTGTCGACAGACACTTGGCCTGTGTCGTACTCACCTATTTGTGCTCACCTATTTGTGGTTGCAGGGGTCGAGACATAAGCTCCTGGCCCCGCCTCTTCATACTGATCGCTCGCGCGCGCGTGTATGTGTGTGTGTGTGTGTGTGTGTGTGTGTGTGTGTGTGTGTGTGTGTGTGTGTGTGTGTGTGTGTGTTAATACTTCACACACCTGTACAATTTTCCCGTGCATGGTAGTCGAGATGACAGGAAGAGTAGAGGCGACAGGGTTGACAGAGAAAGAAGGCGGCAGGGAGGGCAACGGTGGCAGACGGCAGAGAGGGCAGAGGTGGCAGATGGCAAGGAGGGCAGAGGTGGCAGACGGCAGGGAGGGCAGAGCTGGCAGACGGCAGGGAGGGCAGAGGTGGCAGACGGCAGGGAGGGCAGAGGTGGCAGACTGCAGGGAGGGCAGAGGTGACAGGTGACAGAAAACATTTAAACTCTTGTAGGTATTGCGCACATGCTGAAAATCAGCGGGTGCAGTACTACGGGATGGAAGGTAGTTGTGTAGGTCTCCAGACTGGGAGCTAACACTGCCATACACCGCCTTCAAATACAGGAAAGCCGAACAGAATTTTATGCTGCTGAAATAGAACTAGAACCAAAGCGAAACTTCAGTGCCACACTTAAATCAATACCCCTTCACTCGGGCGCCTGGTAACAAGGTCCATAATCCCTAAACATCTGTGTGTGTGTGTGTGTGTGTGTGTGTGTGTGTGTGTGTGTGTGTGTGTGTGTGTGTGTGTGTGTGTGTGTGTGTGTGTGTATATATATATATATATATATATATATATATATATATATATATATTAAATATAATATATATATATATATATATATATATACATACATATTATGATTCAAATAGTTACAGCTGCATATGCACTAGGAGCTTAATTCCCTATATCACGATGTTGATCTTTAGAATGCATAGCCTAGCTAACCCTCAGGCTAGGATGTTGCTAGGCGAGTGGTATCAGGCTCTTATTGAGAAATTTAACGGACACGGGTATGTTTTAAGTTTTATGTGGGGTTTATTTACGTCTGGTATAGGTAAGTTTATTTATGATATCGAGTGTTGTGCCCTCTTCCTAAAATAGGGCAGTTTTCAAGGCCAGTATGAGTTATGATTCTCGGTATGCTAAATACCGGTAACAATTTAAGAATAGCACAGGGACTGTTGGCAAGAACGCTGGCGAGACCTGCCTAGTTCCGGGTGCTTCTAAATCAGCCTAGCACCTGACATGTTACTATGTACATGAACCTAGCGCCTGACATGTTACTATGTACATGAACCTAACACCTGACATATTACTATGTATATGAACCTAGTACCTGTCATGTTACCATGGACATGAACCTAGTACCTGTCATGATACGATAGACGTAAGCCTAGTACCTGTCATGTTACGATGGACGTGAATCTAGTACCTATCATGTTACGATGGACGTAAACATAGTACCTGTCATGTTACGATGGACGCAAACCTAGTACCTGTTATGTTACGATGGACGTAAACCTAATACCTGTCATGTTACGATGGGCGAAACCTAGTACTGTCATGTTACCATGGACGTGAATCTAGTACCTGTCATGTTACTATGGACGTGAACCTAGTACCTGTCATGTTACGATGGACGAAACCTAGTACTGTCATGTTACCATCGACGTGAACCTAGTACCTGTCATGTTACGATGGACGAAACCTAGTACTGTCATGTTACCATGGACGTGAACCTAATACCTGTCATGATACTATGGACGTGACCTTAGCACCTACCATGTTTCTGTGAGAGGCAATAAGCCTATTATACGTTGTAAATCCAACACACGTAGACAGGACAAGACACGGGGGCAGTAAAGCACGTAGACAATAAAACACGTGTGGAAAAAGACACTTATGTACTAATGTACGGCTTGCTTCTTCACTAGGACTGAAAAAAGCAACTCGTGGCGAAACGTTTCCTCTAATAATTGTCCTGAACTGTACATAAGTGCTTTTTCCATATTTTGTCGGTATCACCATACCATTTTTCAACAGGACATGTAGACAGGCAAGGCACGTAAACACAAAGACATGAGACATACGACATGTAGACAGGGCAAGGCACGTAGACGGAGGAAGGCTAACTTAAAAGCTCTCACTGAGCTGAAAGTTTGCTGTGAGCTGAGGTAGGATAACTGTTCTTAACCTATAACTGAGCCAGGATAACAACTCTTAATCTGTAAATCAGCTGAGGTCGGATAACAGTACTTAATATGTAAATTAGCTGAAGCAGGATAATAACTCTTAGCCTATAAATGGAAAATTAGGATTACAGCTCTTAGCCCCTAAATAGCGGAGGTGTGATAACCATTCTGAGCCTGTAAATGAGCAGAGGTAGGGTAACAGCTCTTAGCATTTATGTGAGCAGAGATAGAATAATAATTTTTAGCCTGTAAATAAGAAAAGGTAGGACAAAAGCTCTTAGCTTGTAAATGTACAGTCAGGATAACAGCTCAGCCTATAAATGAACAGTCAGGATAATAGCTCTTAGCCTGTAAATAAAATCCAGAGAGGTAGAACAAGAAGTCTTAGCCTGTAAATACGCAGAGGTGGAACAACAGCTCTTGACCCGTAAACGAGCCGAGTTGGAACAACAACTCTTAGCCTGCAAACAGAAGTGGAACAACAGCTCTTAGGCTACAAACAGAAGTGGAATGACAGCTCTTAGCCTGCAAACAGAAGTGGAACAACAGCTCTTAGCTTGTAAACAGAAGAGGCGGAGCAACAGTTCTTAGCTTGTAAATAGAAGTGGAACAACAGCTCTTAGCTTGTAAACAGAAGTGGAACAACAGTTCTTAGCTTGTAAACAGAAGAGGTGGAACAACAGCTCTTTGCTTGTAAATAGAAGAGGTGGAACAACAGCTCTTAGCTTGTAAATAGTAGAGGTGGAACAACAGCTCTCAGCTTATAAATGGAAGAGGTGGAACAACAGCTTTTATTCTCTAAATGAGCAGAGGATAAGAACCTCTCACCTTGTAATGAAACTGTAAAAAAAAAGTCATTATCCGTCTTATCTTTATGGGCTCATTACTCTGAGGGGAAAAAATGATTACTTTGTTCGTCGCTATTAGGCAAAAATCGCCTGTTATCCTTGCAAAGTTCATTACTCTCTCTCTCTCTCTCTGTGGGCGAAAAGTTTAATTTTTTTTGTATAACGATATATTAGGAAATATGGTGTGGCCACACCGTGCGATTTGTTAGGATACGTGGTGTGGCTTCTTCGTGCGATATTAGACTACGTGGTGTGACATTTTTGTAAGATATATTAGGCTACGTATGGCCTCTTTGTACGATAAATTAGTCTATATTTATTTATTTATTTTTTATTTATTTATTAATTTGAACATGATACAGAGAAGTACAAGGAATACAATTTTTAAAGTGCAGCATGCCAAAGCCCCTTGTATGCAGAGCATTATGGGCAGGCTTAAAATTAACTTAAAATTAACTAAGCAATGATATATTCAGTGGTACAAAAATTATTGTAAATCAGATAAAAATTTAGTACAAATGAGTATTACAAAGACAGGTCATATGGTCATTTACTGTGTTGCTGTGTAATCAGTAGAATGGAGTATTCTGTTTGGTAATGAAGTTAAATAGTAACAAAGTTTGATTGGGTCACAAGGTTGACATTTATGAGATACAATAATGAGATACATATATGAGATACAATTTATGAGATACAATTATTCAGTATTTATTTAGTTGTGGGTGAGTAAGTGATTTTTGAGAAGAGACTTGAATTTATAAACAGACAGTGTTTCTTTTAAATTCACAGGTAATGAATTCCAGATTTTAGAGTTTTTGCATAGCATGAGATGGACACGAGGAACATCAAAGAGTGATCTGTGCCTTGTGTTATGGTCATGTGTTCTGTTGAGGTTGGTAAGGAGATGTTTGATGGGAGGGTTTATGTCAGAATTAAGTGTTCTATGTATGTAGTAGGTGCAGTAATAAGTATGGATGTTTTGTATTGTGAGTAGGTTTAGAGTTTTGAATATTGGTGAAATGTGTTGTCTGTAGTGGGAATTTGTTATCATTCTGACGGCAGCCTTTTGTTGGGTGATTAGTGGTCTGAGATGGTTTATTGTTGTTGAACCCCATGCACAAATTCCATAGGTGAGATAGGGGTAAATAAGTGAGTGATATAGGGCCAGGAGGGCTGACTGTGGAACATAGTACCGTATCTTCGATAGTATGCCTACGGTCTTGGAAATTTTTTGTATATGTGTTTGAAATTTAAGTCTATTATCAAGGTGGATGCCTAAGAATTTTCCCTCTGTGAGTTTTGTGATAGGTGATCCATTTATCATTATGTTAAGAGACACATCTATAGCTCTGTTACCAAACTGAATGTAGTAGGTTTTGTCAATGTTTAGAGTAAGTTTGTTGGTCCTCATCCAGGTTGATATTTTCTGTAATTCGGTATTTACAGTGTTGGCTAGCATGACTGGGCTCGGGTAAGACTAGACCTATGTAGTGTCATCTGCAAATAGTGTGGGTTTGAGTAGTTGCGATGCATTTGGTAGGTCATTTATGTATACGAGAAAGAGAAGATGGCCTAGGACACTTCCCTGTGGGACACCAACTGTAATTGGCTGTGCGGAAGAGTTTGCCCCATTTGTGTACACATATTGGCTTCTGTTGCTGAGGTATGACTTTAGGTAGTTGAGGGAGTGCCCTCTTATACCATAGTGCGACAATTTTATGTGGAGCAAGTCGTGGTCAACTGTATCGAAAGCTTTACGTAAGTCAATGAAGATCCCCAGTGGGACTTCTTTTTTTTCTCTATTGCTGTATAAATATGTTCTAGCATGTGGATAATAGCATCATTAGTATTTTTATTAGGCCTGAACCTAAATTGACAGGGGTTGAGTATGTTGTGGGAGATGAGGTAGGAATAGATACACTTATGGATTAATTTTTCAAAGATTTTCAGAGAGAGGGTGTAAGTTGGATATTGGCCTATAGTTATTCAAGTCTGTGTGGTCTCCTCCTTTATGGATCGGGGTGACCCTCGCTATTTTGAGAACTGTAGGAAAGGTAGAGGATTCAATGGATTTGTTAAAGAGTGTTGCAATGATTGGTGATAACACCTGTGACACTTTTTTGTATATAATGGGTGGTAAGGTATTTAAATCTCCTGTCCTGTTTTTTAGTTTGTTGATAATAAGGGAGACTTCAGTTGGGTTAGTCGGAGGAACAGTGTGTTCGGGTAGTTGCCAGTGAGGTAGTCATTGGGTGGGGTATCTGAGCTTGGGATTTTACTGGCAAGGTTTTGACCTATAGTGGAGAAGAAATCATTGAGTGTTTGCTGTTTCAGTAGGTGGGAATTCGGGTTCATCTGGTTTTGTTAATTCAATTTCGCTATTTCGTGTTATCTTTTTTGTTCCTGATAGGGTTTTCCAGGTCTTTTTTATGTCACCTCGTAAGTTGGATAATCTGTTCTCATTATACAATTTTTTAGCCCTTCTTATTAGGCTGGTTAGGATTGACGAGTAACGTTTTGTTTGGTCTCTGGTTATGTGGCCCATTCTGTACTGTTTTTCGTATTGGTGCTTTGTATTTATGGATTTGAGGATACTGGGTGTTAGCCAGGGACTGTTCAGTCTCTTCGCAGTCATCTGTTTAGTTTTTTTAGGGCAGTGCTTGTTATAGAGGTATTGGGTCTTTTTTTTGAAAATTATTAATACATTCGTCAATATCTGTATAGATTTCTAGCTCAGTGTGTCAGTCAATGTTTGTCACTGCTGCTGTGAAGTTATTGATAGCTGCCTCATTGTGAAGTCTGAAAGTGACTTAAGTAGTGTCTAGGGGTAATTTGCCAAGGTTTGTTATGAGGAAGGTAGGGTAATGGTCTGTGGTATTATCTGTGATTATGCCTGATCTTAAGAGGGATATGGTGTTGGTCCAGATGTGGTCTAGTAGGGAAACACTAGTCTCTGTAACTCTTGTAGGTTTTGTTACTGTTGGTAGCAACATGCAGGTACTCATAGTGTTTGTGAATTCAGTAACATGTGGGTCTTGGTCTTGTAGGAGATTTATATTGAAGTCACCTGAGAGTAGCAAGTGATCTTTGTTCATGTGTGCATCAGTTATCATATCATGTGGGATTCGAACACGTGGATAGGGTAAAGTAATACTCACATAGGCTGGAAGTACGTATAATTACGGATAATGTGGGTAGCGCCCAAACAGCCATACCCATCTCCTTGCTCACTCTCGTCAGACTGACCGCCCACAGTACCCATATGTGAGGGGGTCTTTGAATACTGCTGTGGTCAGCACAATATGAATACAGACAGTGACTCAGGCAGAGACGGTTGGTAGTGAGTCATCTACTGGTACACTGGTTACTGGTAACTGGTTACTACTACTGAGAGCTCGGCGACGCTAACGTATGTCGTCCCGACATACAACTAATACAAACTAGAGATGGCAGGTATATGGCTTGGGCTGATTCTATACAATGTCAAAGTACACAACAATTAAACATTATAACATACATAAGAGAACTTTGGGAAATGGAAGCTTACGAAACTAAAACTGTAATGCAATACAAGGTATAATATAGCACAACTCATCGAATGAAACTCAACGAATGAAACTCATTGAATGAAACTGAACGTTGAGATTACACAATAGAAGTGATAAAAAAAAATTTGATCGATCGATCTGTATTCATGTGTTTCTACGGATTCTGAGGAAGGAATATATACAAAGAAAGAGTGTTTAACAGAAAGGCGATTCGGTGCACTCAAATCTAGACTGTTAACTCTCAGAATTCGGAGAGAACATAAAACAAAAAAAAAAATTCTTAAATACTGATAAGTTGATACTCTAATATTCATCTATACAGGTTATTTACATTAACCCCAACTCTGCTAGGGAAAGATTGACATATGCAGAAGGGGTGTCATCTCTGGGGGGATCAAACTCTGTAGCACTGGCTAACTCATGCTGTATTTGAGGCAAATCTGAATTGGAAGTTACAAATTATACTTGGGGATTCTAAATACCTGTCGTGTACATAGGGAATAACGACATTCAGGTTGATCGTCTGACTGAGTATCAGAGGAAGAAGTACAGGATCAGGAGGATTGTTAGAGTCTGTCACTTTTAGTCTGGGTTGGAACATCATTATCATCATATACTAACTTCACATGATCTAAATGCGTTTTCTTTATACTGACATACTAATTTCTCTAACCTTATACTTATTCCAGTGATTATGTTAAAACTACTCGATAAGGCCCAACAAACTTTTGATCAAGCTTTGGCATTGCAGACGTTTTGTTAAAGTTAGTCAGCATAACTCTCGAACCTACTTTGATTTTGGATGGCTTTGCTCGAGTTTTTTGCGACTCTTGTAAATTCTGCTGTTGATTTATGAAGTGTTTCACGGATTCTTCTAAAAACACTTTGAGCTAAGTGGTACAGTTGCTATGAAATCATCAGGGTTGTAATTTGGTTTCGGATTAGAATATAACAACTCATAAGGCAAACGTTTTCTACACCGTACAATGCATAATGTGGAGTGTCACCTTTTGAAACATTGTAAGCAGAATTTATAGCACACTGCACATCAGTATAACTTCACCCCAAGTTTCACTGTTGGGATTGATAGTGGCTCTCAAGACATCAAGTACTTTCTTATTGGTTCGTTCCGCTAACCCATTGCTGGCAGGATGATGAGGAACAATGGTGGATTTAGAGATCTTGTACAAGGTGCACAAATTTTCAAGAATCTCATTACAGAATTCACCTCCATTATCTGTTACTAGGGACTTAGGGGTGGTATGCCTGCAGATAATGCGTTCTTTAAACGCTTTAGCTACTTTCTCGGCAGTCTTATCTGCAATGGGAAAACTAACTCACAATATCTGGTGAAATGGTCTACCATAACACACAGATGTTTGTTGCCCTGGATGGAACATTGGAAATTAGTTAACAAATCTAGCGCAACTCTTTCCCAAGGTTCGCTAGTAGTTGGATATACTTGGATTGGATTAGGACCATTAGCATTACCTTTATGTTGCATGCAGACCCCTACTTTCTTAACATACCAGAAATATCAGTTGCCATACGAGGCCAAAAGTATTTCAATCTGGCTTTTTTTACTGAACGATCCATACCAGGGTGTGCAACCCCTGGTACATCGTAAAATAGCTGTAAGGCTACATTCACTAGTGACTGTGGAATTATTTAACTGGTATACTCTTCTGTAGGAGTACCCAACTCGGCTGTTCGATACAGTAATTCTTGGTTCATGACAAAGTCACTGAGGGGGCTGGTGGCTTCACAGTCAGAAAAAGATCTTCCTGGAGCAGGAATCGAATCACCACCAGACCACATGGGATCTGTTTGTTGAGCATTCTTTACATCTTCAGCACTAAATGGAGGGTCTGCAGTTACTATACTAACATGTCGCAAAAAGGCATCTGCGACTACATATTGACTTGCCAGGTAAGTGTTCAAAGGTGGGATTGAACTCTTGGATAGTCAAGGTCCATCTGGCTAACCTTCCAGTAGGTTTTTGTTCTGGAAAAAGGTATCATGGAGCATGGTCTGTCAAGACATGAACAGAGTACTGATAAATAATGTCTCGGAAGTGCTTTAAAGACCATACTATTGCTAAAGCCTTTTTGCCAGTTACTGTATAATTACGTTCAGCCTTGTAAGGACTCGGCTAGCAAATGCAACTGCGTTGTACTTGCCCTCGGTCTTCTGAGCTAGTACGGCACCCATGCCAAATTTAACTAGCATCGTTGTCAGATAGAAGGGCTTAGGAAAATCTGGAAATTTCAAAAATTTGGAGCAGATGTTAGTTTTCTTTAGAGTTCGGGAAAGCTCTTTCTGACGGAAGGTCCAAACAAAAGGAGCATCTTTCTTAAGCAACTCAGTTAGAGGAGCAGCTATGGAAGAAAAATTGGCAATGAAAGATCTATAAAAACCTGCTAAGCCACAAAGGATCTTACGGCATTTAGCATTTTGGGTGTTGGAAAATTTAGTACTGCAGTTACTTTACTTTGGTCAGTCGTAACCCCTCTAGGAGTGACTACGTGACCAAGAAAATTAATTTCTGATCTGAAAAATTGAAAATTTAGACAGTTTGATCTTTAAATTGGCTTCTTCAAACTTACCAAGTACTACATCAAGTCTTTTCAAGTGTGTTATCCAGTCTTTAGACATGACGATTACGTCATCTAAGTACAAACCCTAAGTGCATTACAATGAGACCCTAAAGATATTAGTCATGAGCCTTGAGAACGTGATAGGGAGGATCGTAATCCAAACCCCCATACGAGGAAGTGATAATGACCTGTAGGAGTGGGGAATGCAGTTAGCTCTTGGCTGTCCTCGTGAAGAGGGACTTGCCAAAACCCTTGTAACAAATCCAGGGTTGAAAAGACCCTTTTTTATCTCCGATTTACGTAAAAGATCACCCAGTACAGGAAGTGGGAAGCGATCTGGAATAGTTTTCGCATTTAACTTCTCAAAGTCAATCACTGGGCGCCAAAATACCATCCTTTTTAGGTATAGTATCAAGGTGCATTCCAAGGTGAATTGCTAGGTGCAATAACTCCATCATCGAGCATTTGATTGATCAATTCTTCTGCGACAGCAACTTGTGAATGAGGCATTCTGTACGCAGGTATGTAGATAGGTCTAGTACCAGGTTCAAGTGGAATACGATGGGACAATAAGTTCGTTATACCCATCTTCTCACCTGGTAAAGCAATGGCTTTACGACGTTTGTTCAACAGAGTCAACAAACGCTTGACTTCATCTGAGAAGTCAGTGGGAGCTAAGTCTTTCTCCTCAACTGGTTGAACAGATTGATCCAGTGAAGTGGATGAGGTCTAATATACGTACTTCCAGCCTACGTGAGTATTACTTTACCCTATCCACGTGTTCGAATCCCACATGATAATCATACTTCCTAGGTTTCGACTAAAACGGCTAATGTTTGACTGTGGTACTCTGTACAAGTTTATCACTGTGAGAGGTTTTTGTAGGTATTTGGATTTGAACTTAGCTATTATATATTCCCCATGTTCATCCCTTGTGCAAGTATTAGTGATACATTCTAGTTGATCTGAGTAGTATATAGCTGTGCCACCCCTTTGTTGATCTGTCCTACAGTTATGTATGGCTGTGTAACCAGGAATGGCATAGACATCTGTAGTATCAGGCTTTAGCCAGGTTTCGGAGAGTAATGATGGACATACTGGCATGCAGGGAATTTAGTAATGCTATGAGGTCATCGTAATGTTTACTTAAAGATCTGATATTGTAGTTAAAGACAGTTATGATGTTGTTGGCTCTGAGAAGTGCCTTTGATTGTTCTGCTGTGTAGTAATTACAGTTACTGTTTGATTCATTTAAGTCATTAGATAAGAGGTTGGTATCAGGATCAATGCTTGTTATCATAAGATTTATAGTGAATCTATAGTTAGAATTAAGTATAAGACAAAGTAAATATTCTAAAGCTATAAAATAGCACCTGAATTATTTTAACAAATGTAAAAAATATGAGCTAAGGTAGTTCTTTAAAGCTAAAATAAATGAGGCAATATAAAAGGGACTAAAATAATGTGGTGAACAAAAAAGTGGTAATCAAATAAATAAATATAATGGCAAAATAATGAGCTTATTACACTTTAGCACCTGAGAATAGCACCTTGATTATTTTAACAATTGTGAATATATGAACTAAGGTTGTTATATAAAGCTAAAATAAAAGAGAAAAAATATAAGGGACTAAATTAAGTAATGGTAAACAAAGTTAAAATGACAGATAGTCACTGTGATATAATATAGATTTGGGAGTAAGATCTGATTTGTTATATACGGTGTGACCTCTTCGCGCGATATATTAGGCTAGGTGGTGTGGCCTTTTGTAATACATATTAGGCTACATGATGTGATCTTTGTGATTTCTACTTTGTCCGATATTATCGTAACTGAAACAATGGTCACGGGAAAGGGGGCGTCATGTCTAACTCAATACCACCAATTTTTTTCAGGGGAGGTACTTTAAAAGCTACTGAAGAGTTCCTGATCCAAGGAATCAGAACTAATGTTTCTCATTCATGAATCTAACTTAATTGCCTACCATTCCCTAGGGGCTGTTTAAATTTAGGGGGTAGTTTCAATATAGGTTTAATAAATACATGGGTGAGAGGGGTTGAATTTGAGTGGGACTTGCACATGAGTAAATAGAATTATTAAAGCTTATTTCTTGGGTAACACTGAAAACTGGGTTGGGCAAATATTTTCTTAGTAGGATGGATTGTGTAGGACCTGCCTAGTATGGCCCAACAGGCCTGCTGCAGTGTTCTCCTTTATGTTATGTTCTTTTGTACCAGGAAGGAATCAGTCTCACTGGTACTTATATGAATGCACAGGCTCAGCAGGATATATACACAGAGAAGTGTATATATCCAGAGTATAAAACGAAAGCCTGTAATTGTTTTACATGATAGTAGTATTGCTGCTGGTGTCTTTTTTCTGTCTCATAAACATGCAAGATTTCAGGTACGTCTTGTTACTTCTACTTACACTTAAGTCACAATGCACATACATGTACACATGTACATACACTCACCTGAGTTTTCTTTGATTTTATCTTAAAAGTTTCTGTTCTTATTGTTTTTCCTTTTATATCCATGGGGAAGTGGAATAAGAATCTTTCCTACGTAAGCCATGCTTGTTGTAAAAATCAACTAAAATGCAGAGAACAATGGGCTAGTAACCCCTTTTCAAAGTAGGATGTTTGAATGTGCGTGGATGTTGTGCGAATGATAAGAAAGAGATGATGTGGATGTTATGAATGAGAAGAAGCTGGATGTCCTGGCTTTAAGTGAAACAAAGCTGAAGGGGGTGGGAGAGTTTCAGTGGGGAGAAATAAATAGGATTAGGTCAGGGGTTTCAAATAGAGTTAGAGCTAAAGGAGTAGCAATAATGTTGAAGGATAATTTATGTATTAATTCAAGGATTATGTGAAGTAAAATAAGGGTTGGATGTGAAAAGTGGGTTATAGTAAGCATTTATGCACCTGGAGAAGAGAGAAGTGTAGAAGATATACCGTCCCCCAAATGTGATATACCGTCCCCCAAACTTAGATAGGGACCAGGGGAGACTACTATGGGAGGAAATTGTTAGGGCCACAAGACACGATAATGTAGTAATTCTAGGAGACTTCAACTTTAGTCATATTGACTGGAATTTCTTGACTGGGAATTTAGAATCATACGACTTCTTAGAAGTAGTTCAGGATTGTTTTTTGAAGCAGTTTGTGACAGAACCTACAAGGGGTAATAACCTGCTTGACTTAGTTCTGGCAAACAATGAATCCCTTGTTAATAATTTAGAAGTTTCAGAGGAACTGGGTGCTAGCGACCACAAATCAATTACATTTAGCATTGAATGGAAGTATGATAGTAGGGATAACTCAGTAACAGTCCCAGATTTTCGCTTAGCAGATTACGATGGGCTTAGAGAACACTTATCATCTGTTGACTGGGGTAACGAAGAGAGCTATCAATATGACAGTTTTCTGAACACTATACATGAGGCTCAAAGAACGTTTATCCCGTATAAAGAAATTATATCAAATAGAAATGACCCAAAATGGATGAATAATAGGCTGAAATATCTATTAGGGCATAAGAAAGGAATTTATAGGCGTATCAAAAGAGGTGAGGGTCATCTTATGAATCAGCATATTGACATTAAGAGGGACATTAAAAAGGGGATAAGAAAAGCTAAAAGGGACTATGAAATTAAAGTTGCTAAGGATTCTAAAAC
Organism: Cherax quadricarinatus; assembly: GCF_026875155.1. Classification (NCBI taxonomy): domain Eukaryota; kingdom Metazoa; phylum Arthropoda; class Malacostraca; order Decapoda; family Parastacidae; genus Cherax; species Cherax quadricarinatus. The sequence goes on from NC_069402.1 coordinate 108,767,704, forward strand.
TAACCCAAAAAGTTTTTTCCAGGTATATAGAACAAAAGTTAGAGATAAGATAGGTCCCCTTAAAAATAACTATGGGCATCTTACTGACAAAGAGAATGAAATGTGCTCGATTTTAAATAATTATTTTCTCTCGGTTTTTACACAGGAAGACACTAATAATATTCCAGTAATTAATTTTTATAGTGGGCCTGAAGAAGATTAATTATGTAACATCACAGTCACTAGTGAAATGCTTGTGAAGCAGATAGACCGACTGAAGCAAAATAAGTCACCGGGTCCTGATGAGGTTTTTTCAAGGGTTCTTAAGGAATGCAAAATGGAACTCTCTGAACCATTAACTAATATTTTTAATTTATCTCTTCAAACAGGTGTAGTGTCTGATATGTGGAAGATGGCTAATGTAATTCCTATTTTTAAAACAGGGGACAAGTCGTTACCATCTAATTACCGCCCAATAAGCCTGACCTCAATTGTAGGCAAATTACTAGAGTCAATTATAGCTGAGATTATAAGAAGCCATCTCGATAACCATAGCTTGATTAATGATACTCAGCATGGATTCACAAGAGGCCGGTCTTGTCTAACTAATTTATTAACTTTCTTCACTAAAGCTTTTGAGGCTGTTGACCACGATAAAGAATTTGACATTATTTACTTAGATTTTAGTAAGGCTTTTGATAGGGTTCCGCACCAAAGACTGTTAAAGAAAGTGGCAGCTCATGGCATTGGGGGAAAAGTGCTCTCGTGGATCGAGTCATGGCTCACAGACAGGAAGCAGAGAGTGTCCATAAATGGGGTTAAATCCGAGTGGGGATCTGTAACAAGTGGCGTTCCACAGGGATCAGTCTTGGGCCCGTTGTTGTTTATAATATATATCAATGATCTTGATGAGGATGTTACTAGTGATATGAGCAAATTCGCCGATGACACAAAGATAGGTAGGATAATTGATTCACACATAGATGTTAGGGAACTTCAGGAGGATTTAAACAAACTGTATTCTTGGTCAAAAAAGTGGCAGATGCAGTTCAATGTAGATAAATGCAAGGTTCTGAAGCTCGGGAGTGTCCATAACCCTAGCACTTATAAGTTAAATGATGTAGAACTTAGCCACACAGATTGCAAAAAGGACTTGGGGGTTATGGTGAGCAGCAATCTTAAACCAAGACAGCAATGCCTAAGCGTACGTAATAAGGCAAATAGATTACTGGGATTTATATCAAGAAGTGTAAGCAACAGAAGTCCAGAGGTCATACTGCAGCTTTATACATCATTAGTAAGGCCTCACCTAGATTATGCAGCTCAATTCTGGTCTCCATATTACAGAATGGACATAAATTCGTTAGAAAACATTCAGCGTAGGATGACTAAATTAATACATAACACTAGAAATCTTCCTTATGTAGAAAGATTGAAGACTCTTAAGTTACATTCACTTGTTAGACGAAGAATGAGGGGAGACCTGATCGAAGGGAGGGGAGACCTGATCGTGAAGACCTGTTTGTGTGCTCTCTGTGAATCTGAACCAGGATGCCCTCTCTTGAGCAACTTTACCAGCAGCTGAGAGAAGAGCTCAGAGTTGCTAAGATGGAGATACGGCGATTAACGGAGGAGAACAAGAGGATTCGTAATAATCCTCCTGTTGTGAGTCCCCAGGTTAAGAGGGGAGCTTGGTCAGTGGCCGGGCAACATGGAACCAAGCTGAAGATCAAGAAAACGGTTGGAGAGGCAGAAACAACGAGAAACCAGAAGACTACCGTGGAAACTTCCAACCCATTCTCGGTGCTACCTGACGAATGTGAGTGTTCTACTGGGAATGCCACAACGAGCACCAAAGAAGCATTGGCAGACATGAGTGAGAACATCCCTAGAAAACCCCAACGAAGACCATCGAGAACATCTGACGAATTCTACAAGTGGTGTAATGCTACCTGGCGAATGTGAGTCGACTACTCGGAGCATCACGACGGACAACGCCAAGGAAGGTAAAAACATTGTTGTTCTTGGGGATAGCCAGATTAGGTACATGGATAGGGCATTCTGCTTGAAGGATAGGAGTAGGAGGCAGAGAGTGTGATTTCCTGGGGCTGGGATGAAGGATATTGTTAGCCGTCTGGATGACATCATGAGAGGTAATGGGAGCAATCCTATCATCTGTCTCAGTGCTGGAGGCAACGATGTTGGCAGACGTAGGAGTGAGGACCTGATTAGCAGGTATAGGTCAGCAATAGAGATAATTAGGAGGAAGGGTGGGAAACCTGTCATATGTGGCATTTTGCCATGGAGAGGAGTTGGAAATGAATGGTTGCCCAGAGCAATTGTGTCAATTTCTGGTGGACAATCTGTAAAGGAAAAAAGCAGTAACATTCTTGACAATGGGGCCTTTTATGGCAGAAATGACATGTATGCCAGGGATGGGGTTTACTTATTAGGTTGTGGGGGTGGGAGCACTGGCCAAAACAGTGGGGGAGCGTTTGGTTTTTAAATGGAATATAAATTAGACACATGTGCAACTTTGGGATCTTTATGAGGAAAAAGTTTTGCCACCAAAATGGCTTCACAGTCCAAAGAAGGGGAAAAATTGAAGAAAAAGGAGGGAAAGAGGTAATCAGTCCCTCAAACCCTTTGGGGATGTGTTCGCCCCTCAATCTTGAATGAATACCCCTATCAGCGGAGAAGCGCTTATAAACCCTAGGCAGGAGGGTGCAGCGTCATTGGTCGTGTCACATTTGTTCAATGTGGGAAATAGGGCGTGTCCCCAAAAAGGGGCAAGCAAGAATTCCCAAATATTAGATCCCCAAAAAGTTGCGTGTCAGACAGATTTGTCTGACAAATCTTTATCAAGCTTGATAAAGCTCCTGGAGAGCGAAACGTTGCCACAATAAATGTCACATTAGTTGCACTTGTGTCCTTTTACTTTACATACTGTCGGTAATTCTACCAACTTTATTACAAACTCTACTCTTGGTCAGAAAAGTGGCAGATGCAGTTCAATGTAGATAAATGCAAGGTTCTGAAGCTCGGGAGTGTCCATAACCCTAGCACTTATATGTTAAATAATGTAGAACTTAGCCATACAGATTGCGAAAAGGACTTGGGGGTTATGGTAAGCAGCAACCTTAAACCAAGACAGCAATGCCTAAGCGTACGTAATAAGGCAAATAGATTACTGGGATTTATATCAAGAAGTGTAAGCAACAGAAGTCCAGAGGTCATACTGCAGCTTTATACATCATTAGTAAGGCCTCACCTAGATTATGCAGCTCAATTCTGAATGGACATAAATTCGTTAGAAAACATTCAGCGTAGGATGACTAAATTAATACATAGCATTAGAAATCTTCCTTATGAAGAAAGATTGAAGACTCTTAAGTTACATTCACTTGTTAGGCGAAGAATAAGGGGTGACCTGATCGAAGTGTATAAGTGGAAGATAGGTATTAATAAAGGGGATATTAACAAGGTCTTGAGGATATCTCTCCAAGAGAGAACCCGCAGTAATGGATTTAAATTAGATAAGTTTAGATTTAGAAAGGACATAGGAAAGTATTGGTTTGGAAATAGGGTAGTTGATGAGTGGAACAGTCTACCTAATTGGGTTATTGAGGCTAGGACTTTGGGTAGCTCAATTACAGAATGGACATAAATTCGTTAGAAAACATTCAGCGTAGGATGACTAAATTAATACATAGCATTAGAAATCTTCCTTATGAAGAAAGATTGAAGACTCTTAAGTTACATTCACTTGTTAGGCGAAGAAGTGGTGACGTGTACTTAGCTCAGTGGTGACGTGTACTTAGCTCTGTGAAGACCTGTTTGTGTGCTCTTGAGTGGTGACCTGTACTTTGAGTGCTGACCTATACTTAACTCTGTGAAGAAGTGTCTTGTTTGCTCCCGTGGACTGAACCAAGATGCCCTCCATCGAGCAACTTTACCAGCAACTTAAGGAAGAATTGAGGGCAGCGAAGATGGAGATACGGCGATTGACCAAGGAAAACAAGAGGATTCGTAGTAGTCCTCCTGTTTCGAGTCCTCAGGTCAAGAAGGGATCGTGGTCAGTGGCTGGACAGCAGGGGACGACGAAGTTGACGATCAAGAAGACGAATGGAAAGCCAGAAACGATGAAGAAGAAAGAGACTGCTGTGGAAACTCCCGTGGAAACCTCCAACGCATTCTCGGTGCTACCCGACGAATGTGAGTCTACTACTGGGATCGTCACGACGAACGACAACAAGGAAGGTAAGAATATTGTTGTTGTTGGGGATAGCCAGGTTAGATACATGGATAGGGCATTCTGCTTGAAGGACAGGAGTAGGAGACAAAGGGTATGCTTTCCTGGGGCTGGGATGGAGGACATTGTTAGCCGGCTTGACAACATCATGAACGGTAATGGATAATCCTATTATTTGCCTCAGTGCTGGAGGCAATGATGTAGGCAAGCGTAGAAGTGAGGATTTAGTTAGAAAGTTCAGGACAGCTATAGACATTGATTAGGAAGAAGAGGGGGCACCCTGTTATATGTGGCATTTTGCCAAGAAGAGGTGTTGGTAATGAATGGTTGTCCAGAGCAATTGGTATTAATTGTTGGCTGGATAAACACTGTAAGGATAATGCAGTACCATTCATTGACAACTGGGACAACTTCTATGGCCGAAATGACATGTATGCCAGGGATGGGGTTCACTTATCCAGGGCAGGTGTGGGTTTTCTTGCTAACTCAGTTGAGGGGGTTGTTAGGACTTTAAACTAGGATTAGTTAGAGGTATGGGTTTAGAAATGTGTAGAAGAGAGAGAGATTACTTCCCGGTAAAAGTAGGTCTTAGACAGGGATGTGTAATGTCACCATGGTTGTTTAATATATTTATAGATAGGGTTGTAAAAGAAGTAAATGCTAGGGTGTTCGGGAGAGGGGTGGGATTAAATTATGGGGAATCAAATGCAAAATAGGAGTTGACACAGTTACTTTTTGCTGATGATACTGTGCTTATGGGAGATTCTAAAGAAAGGTTGAAAATGTTAGTGGACGAGTGTGGGAGGGTTTGTAAAGGTAGAAAGTTGAAATTGAACATAGATAAGAGTAAGGTGATGAGGGTATCAAATGATTTAGATAAAGAAAAATTGGATATCACATTGGAGAGAAGGCATATGGAAGAAGTGAATGTTTTTCAGATATTTGGGGTTGATGTGTCAGCGGATGGGTTTATGAAGGATGAAGTTAACCATAGAATTGATGATGGAAAAAAGGTGAGTGGTGCATTGAGGTATATGTGGAGACAAAAAACGTTATCAATGGAGGCAAAGAAGGGAATATATGAAAGTATAGTGGCACCAACACTTTTATATGGGTGTCAAGCTTGGGTTGTAAATGCTGCAGCGAGGAGGCGGTTGGAGGTAGTAGAGATGTCCTGTCTAAGGGCAATGTGTGGTATAAATATGCAGAGAATTCGGAGTGTGGAAATTAGGAGAAGGTGCAGAGTTAATAAAAGTATTAGTCAGAGGGCTGAAGAGGGGTTGTTGAGGTGGTTTGGTCATTTAGAAAGAATGGATCAAAGTAGAATGACATGGAGAGCATATAAATCTGTAGGGGAAGGAAGGCAGGGTAGGGGTCATCATCGAAAAGGTTGGAAGGAGAGGGTAAAGGAGGTTTTCTGGGCGAGGGGCTTGGACTTCCAGCAAGCGTGCATGAGCGTGTTAGGAGTGAATGAAGACGAATGGTTTTCGGGACCTGACGAGCTGTTGGAGTGTTAGCAGGGTAATATTTAGTGAAGGGATTTCAGGAAACCGTTATTTACATAGCCAGACTTAGTCCTAGAAATGGGAAGTACAATGCCTGCACTTTAAAGGAGGGGTTTGGGATATTGGCAGTTTGGAGGGATGTGTAATAGGACGGTATACACATTATTGGGGCCCTGATAATATTATATTCTATAGGGAGTTTATTATATTATTTCAGGTCACTTTTTACATTGTATTTTTATATATGCTTCTAAACTGTTGTATCTGGGCGCCTCTGCAAAAACAGTGATTATGTATAAGTGAAGTGAAAGTGTCGAATGATGATGGAAGTATTTTCGTTTTGAGGATTTTCTTTCTTTTTGGGTCACCTTGCCTAGGTGGGAGATGGCCGACTTGTTGATATATATATTTTATTAGCACACTGGCCGATTCCCACCAAGGCAGGGTGGCCCAAAAAAGAAAAACTTTCACCATCATTCACTCCATCACTGTCTTGCCAGAAGGGTGCTTTACACTACAGTTTTTAAACTGCAGCATTAACAACCCTCGCTCAGAGTGCAGCACTGTACTTCCCATCTCCTCAGGACTCAAGTCCGCCTGCCGTTTCCCTGAATCCCTTCATAAATTTACATTTTTCTCACACTACCAACAGCACGTCAAGAATTAATAACCATCTGTCTCCATTCACTTCCTATCAAACACGCTGCACAGCATGCCCCGCTGGAAGTCCAAGCACCTCGCACACAAAACCCATCCTTTACCCCCCTCCCTCCATCGGTTCCTAAGCCGACCTAACCCCTACCCCGCCTTCCTTCGCACTACAGACGATACACTCTTGAAGTCATTCTGTTTGCGCTCAATTCTCTCTACAAGTCTCGAACCACCGCAAACAAAACCTTCCTTAGCCCTCTGGACAACAGTTTTGTAAATTCCCCGCATCTCCTTCCTAACTCCAAACTACAAATTCCTCTGCAAATTTATTCACACCACACATTGCCCCTCAGATGGATGACATCTCCACTGCCTCCAGCCTTTTCTCTTCTTCGCTGCAACATTCATTCACCCATGCTTCACACCCAATATAAGAGCGTTTGGTATAAACTATACTCTCATACATTCCCCTCTTTGCCACCAAGGACAAAGGTTTCTTTTCTCCACAGATCATCCCTAAGTGCACCGCACACCCTTTTTTCCCTCCTCATCAATTCTATATTCACCTCATCCCTGACACGTCCACATCCGCAAATAGCTGAATACATTCACCTACTCCATACTCTCCCCTCCAATCTGATATCCAATCTTTCATCACCTAATCATTATGTTACCCTCATAACCTTACTCTTCCTGTAATTCACTTTTAATTTTCTTCTTTTTACATACCCTACCAAATTCCTCTACCAAACCTCTGCAACTTCTCTTCAGAAGTCTCCCAAAGCACAGTGTCATAAGGCAAAGATCAACTGATGACAACTCCCATCTTTATTGGGATTTCCTTTATCTTTTTAAACTCCACGCCTCTTGGCAAGACCCTCGCATTTCCTTCACTATGACAACCCCGATCTATAAATATATTACACAACCACGGTGACATTCACACATCCTTTGTCTAAGGCCTACTTTTTCTGGGAAAAAACCCCCTCTTTCCTACATACTCTAACTTGAGCCTCACTATCCCTCGTAAAAACTCTTCACTGCTTTCAATAACTTACACTGCCTACACCATACACCTTCAAACATCTGCACATTGGCCCCCTATCCACCCAGTCATATATACTCCTTTTCCAATCCATAAATTGCACAAAAAACCTCTTTAGCTTATCTAAATACTGTCACTTATAGTTTTCACTGTAAAACACCTGGTCCACACAGCTCCCCTACCTTTTCCCTAAAAGCCTCCTCGGTTCATCTGTTATCCTAATCTCCGTCTTACTCTTAATTCTTTCAATATATATCTAACTACCAATCACTTACCAGGTATACTCCAACAACTTATTCCTAAAATTTTTGCACTCTCTTTTTCCTCTTTGCCTTTAAACAAAGGAACTATGTCATGCTCTCTGCCAATCCCTAACCTACCGTTACCCGCTCCATACATTTATTAAATAATGAGCACCACCACTCCAAAACTATATCCCCATCTGCTTTTAACAATTTCTATCTTTATCCCATCAATCCCAGCTTGTCGTACCCCTTTTCATTTTACCTACTGCCTCACGAACTTCCCCCCACACTCACAACTGGCTCTTCTCCTCGCTCCTACAAATGTTATTCCTCCTCTTACTTTTTACTACGAAATCACATGCTTCCGCATCTTCATCACATTTTAACAATTCATCAAATATTCACCCTCCATCTTTCCTAAACCTCTAACTCTCCATTTAATAACTCTCCTCTCCTATTTTTAACTGACAAATCCATGGTTCCCGAGGCTTTCCTTAATTTATGTTTAAACTCACTCCAAAACTTCTTATTTTTCAACAAAATTTAATTGATAACATCTCACCCACGTCACTCATTTGCTCTCTTTTTAAACATTGCTTTCAAACCCCTCTCTTAACCTCTCTTTTCACCATATACTCTCCCCTCCTTGCATCTCGTCCACTTTGTAAAAGACTTCTCATGCTTAACATTTTTCTCCCTTACAACTCTCTTTATATTATTATGATATATATTTTTAAATTATATATATATAAATAAAAATATATATAAATATATATATGATATATATATAGTGTAATATATATTATATATATATATATCGTACATATTATTTACATATATATATATATATATAAAATAATATATATATATATATATATAATATATATATATATATATATATATATATATATATATATCCCTATTTTAGGTATTAAAGTATTCCTGACTTAGTGAATCATTTAACATCAGAGCGTGAAATTGTCGATAAGGATTTAAGCCCAATTATTATTACATTACTGACATCCATTACCGACAAGTTGATGAATTAGACAAACGTGCACAACCTGAAGACGTTTCGTTGAGCAGTGAGCTTCAATTCAGTACCGAGTTATGAAAAAGGAAAGCAGCGGAAGATGAGTTAGTCAGTCCCTCAGTCTTGAAAGATGAGCCCAGTTAACTAACCAGTCCCAGTATCAGCAGGTGAGGGTACGGGGGAGGGGGGGGGGTCATGACTACCTCATAGTTGTCAGTAGTCAGAATGAATTACCCTTAATTATCATTTTCTTCCCTAGGAAGTAATAATCCTTCAAATAATTCTAACGTGCCGCTGTATACCAACACGGTATGAAACTGTTCAAATTAGGACATCGTGTAAATTTAAGCTATTATAAAAGATTATGTAGCCTGTAGCCTATTTCTGGCTGCCGTTGTCATAGCAACACGAAATTTCGACTTCCTGCCTTTCTCAGTTTTTATACACTGTATTAAGTTATATGCCTGTCTGCAACTGCTTTGCATATATATATATATATATATATATATATATATATATATATATATATATATATATATATATATATATATATATATATATATATATATATATATATATTATATGCAAAACAACCACTCTGAAAGAATAGAGAAATTCCAAGCGCTTTCGTGACTACTCACATTATCAAGGAACTATGAAAGTAAAGCATCCAAGGAAGCTATATAAGAGCTTTACGAATTTGTAGTCCTGAGTTCATAGATGAGGAAATATCCAAAATTTATGAAATAGGTAATGATTTAAAATACCCAAGAAATGTAATTGATAAATCTTTTAAAGTTGCTAGAAATACTTTTTACAATCCAAAAGGGACAACCAGCCTTATTCAACTAAAAATATGTTGGTTCTCCCTTACCATGAAAACTTGGTTGATATGCCTTCTTCTTAAGACTTTTAATATTAAAGTTGTATTCAAAAATCTTGATACAGTAAAAAAACTTTTGATAAAGAATTCCCCCCAAAATGCTGATGGATGTGTCTATAAGATTCCCAGTAAAATTTGCGATAAAGTTTATTACGGTCAAACTGGTAAAAATCTCGAACTAAGATTAAAACAACATAAATATAGCATTAGAACTGGACAAGATTCCAATGCTCTATTTATTCATGTAAGAGATTTTAACCATCCAATTGATTTTCAAAAAGTTGAGAAAGTAGTATCAAGCAAGTCCATGGTCGACAGGAATATAATTGAATCTTGTTTCATAAAAAGCAGTTTTGACAATAATATGAATATTTCCTTTGGTTTATATAAATTAGATCCATTTATAATTAATAGAATTTGGGAAGAATTTAATAATACACTGACAAATAATAATTTTTAAATTTTCTTGGGTAGAATAGTTTGTGGGTGAGTTGTGCAAAGGACCTATCCAAGTTGGGTCGGCCGCGCGTCAGGTGTTTAAACCGTTGTGGGATCTGATAGTGAGGTGCTGGCCAGACCCCTTATATAGCTTCCTTGGATGCTTTACTTTCATAGTTCCTTGATAATGTGAGTAGTCACGAAAGCGCTTGGAATTTCTCTATTCTTTCACAGTGGTTGTTTTGTATATTCTGAAATCACCTGTTTACTGTGATCTTATTGCATTATATATATATATATATAATATATATATATATATATATATATTATATATATATATATATATATATATATATATATATAGAAGAAGAGAGAGAGAGAGAGGAGAGAGAGGAGAGAGACAGACAGACAGTAAAACTTGAATATGGAATTTTAATTAATGACTATTGGAAAAATCAATGTAGTTAAAGTAAAGATTTGATCGTATGTTTTATTGTTCACATTTTATGTTTGGGTATTTTTCAATGTAATATAACTGAGGATGCTTTATATATCTTATAAATGTCTTGAGTAAGAGCTGGTACACAACACCCACAACTCTCCTAATAACATGCGCAATATTAATATATCTTACTGATCAAACGTTTCGCCACAAACTGTTGGTTTCTCCAGCCCTCAAAAAAAAAAAAAATCGCGGCGAAACGTTTCCTGAATAAAATATCCCAAAACGGCATAAGCGTCTTATTTCACGTCTTACAAGTGTGTGATGGTAAATGTAGCGCCAAGGAGCAGTAGCGCGGACCATCAAACACTGATGTGCCTCACTCTAGCAACACACACAGTTCATAACATATAATACAACCGGTGAAGCACAGTTTTCTAGCATATAACACTTAACTATAACCTGGCATATAGAATGTGAACAATATTACTCAGTTTTGCTTGTAACCTGACTCCTTCCCTGTCTCCAGACAGGTACTGCATGAGTCCTATGACTCACGAAATCGTAATGACACGATTGCAAACAAACCATACCACGGGCGGGGTTAGAACCCGCGATCAGAGAGTCTCAAAACTCCAGACCGTCGCGTTAGCCACTGGACCAGCTAGCCACAATAAGATTCGTCCAACTAGAGTTCGTCACGGCCACGCTAGCTGGAGATTCGTCTGTAAAAACTTGCATTTGTGGTCACAGTGGTGCCTATGCTAACCTTCCTATGGTGTAGAAATATATCTAGTTGGACGAATCTTATTGTGGCTAGCTGGTCCAGTGGCTAACGCGACGGTCTGGAGTTTTGAGACTCTCTGATCGCGGGTTCAATCCCGCCCGTGGTATGGTATGATTTCTATGAGTTTAGTGCTGCCACATAATAATAATAATAATAATGTCGCTGTATCCCAGTACAAACTCATTACTAAACGTTATTGTATAGAAATATAATTAGTTGGCTAATGAATCATCATGGTGCAGTGGTCAAAGTACTGACCTGCTACTTCTAGCTGGCTGCCTCCTAGATCTAGCACTGACTACTTGCTAATTTAAGAGCTGCTTGCTAGTTTTACCACTGATTGCTTGCTAGTTCTAGCACTGACTGCCTTCTAGTTTTAGCACTGGCTGCCTGCTAGTTTTAGCACTAATTGCTTGCTTGTTTTAGCACTGGCTACCTGTTTTAGCACAGACTTCCTGCTAATTTTACACTGGCTGCCTGCCAGTCATAGCACTGTCTACTAGTTTTAGTACTGATCGCCTGCTAGTCCTAACACTGTCTACTAGTTTTAGTACTGACTGACTGCTAGTTCTAGCACCGGCTACCTGCTAGTTCTAGCATTGCGCTAGTTTTAGCACTGGCTGCCTGCTAGTTTTAGCACTGCGCTAGTTTTAGCACTGGCTGCCTGCTAGTTCTAGCACTGCGCTAGTTTTAGCACTGGCTACCTGCTAGTTCTAGCACTGTGCTAGTTTTAGCATTGGCTGCTTGCTAGTTCTAGCACTGCGCTAGTTTTAGCATTGGCTGCCTGCTAGTTCTAGCACTGCGCTAGTTTTAGCACTGGCTGCATGCTAGTTCTAGCCCTGCGCTAGTTTTAGCACTGGTTACCTGCTAGTTCTAGCACTGTGCTAGTTTTAGCACTGGCTGCCTGCTAGTTCTAGCACTGCGCTAGTTTTAGAACTGGCTACTGCTAGTTCTAGCCTGCGCTAGTTTTAGCACAGGTGACCTGCTAGTTCTAGCACTGTGCTAGTTTTAGCACTGGCTGCCTGCTAGTTCTAGCACTGCGCTAGTTTTAGAACTGGCTACCTGCTAGTTCTAGCACTGTGCTAGTTTTAGCACCAGCTGCCTGCTAGTTCTAGCACTGCGCTAGTTTTAGCACTGGCTGCCTGCTAGTTCTAGCACTGCGCTAGTTTTAGCACTGGCTACCTGCTAGTTCTAGCACTGTGCTAGTTTTAGCATTGGCTGCCTGCTAGTTCTAGCACTGCGCTAGTTTTGGCACTGGCTGTTTGCTAGTTCTAGCACTACGCTAGTTTTAGCACTGGCTACCTGCTAGTTCTAACACTGTGCTAGTTTTAGCACTGGCTGCCTGCTAGTTCTAGCACTGCGTAGTTTCTGGCACTGGCGCTGTGTTCTAGCCACGCGCAGTTTAGCACGGTATTGTGTTCTAGCACATGTGCTAGTTTGCACTGGCTGCTGATTAGCACTGAGTTCCTGAATTTACCTGGAGAGTTCCGGGGTAACGCTCGGCCTTGGACGCAGCCACGTGACGAGCCACAACCACTGTCTGTCACGGATCCACCAGAACATTTAGGTGCTTGTCCAGTACCTGCTTGAAGACAGCCAGGGGTCTATTGGTAATCCCCCTTATGCATGCTGGGAGGCAGTTGAACAGTCTCGGGCTCCTGACACTTACTGCATTGTCTCTTAACGTGCTAGTGACACCCATGCTTTTCATTGGGGGGATGTTGCATCGTCTGCCGAGTCTGTTGCTTTCGTTGTGAGTGATTTTCGTGTGCAAGTTCGGTACTAGTCCCTCTAGGATTTTCCAGGTGTATATGATCATGTATCTCTCCCGCCTGCGTTCCAGGGAGTACAGGTTCAGGAACTTCAAGCGCTCCCAGTAACTGAGGTGTTTTATCTCCGTTATGCGCGCCTTGAAGGTTATCTGTACATTTTCTAGGTCAGCAATTTCACCTGCCTTGAAAGGTGCTGTTAGTGTGCAGCAATATTCCAGCCTAGATAGAACAAGCGACCTGAAGAGTGTCATCATGGGCTTGGCATCTTTACTATTGAAGGTTCTCATTATCCATTCTGTCATTTTTCTAGCAGATGCGATTGATACAATGTTATGGTCCTTGAAGGTGAGATCCTCCGACATGATCACTCCCAGGTCTTTGACGCTGGTTTTTCGCTCTATTTTGTGGAAGGAATTTGTTTTGTACTCTGAAGTTTTAATTTCCTCAGGCTTACCATATCGGAGTAATTGAAATTTCTCATCATTGAACTTCACATTGTTTTCTGCAGCCCACTGAAAGATTTGGTTGATGTCCGCCTGGAGCCTTGCAGTGTCTGTAATGGAAGACACTGTCATGCAGATTCGGGTGTCATCTGCAAAGGAAGACACGGTGCTGTGGCTGACATCCTTGTCTATGTCAGATATGAGGATGAGAAACAAGATGGGAGCGAGTACTGTGCCTTGTGGAACAGAGCTTTTCACCGTAGCCGCCTCAGACTGTTGTGTTCTGTTTGTGAGGAAATTATAGATCCATCTACCAACCTTTCCTGTTATTCCTTTAGCACGCATTTTGTGCGCTATTACGCCATGGTCACACTTGCCGAAGGCTTTTGCAAAGTCTGTATATATTACATCTGCATTCTTTTTGTCTTCTAGTGCATCTAGGACCTTGTCGTAGTGATCCAGTAGCTGAGACAGACAGGAGCGACCTGCTCTAAACCCATGTTGCCCTGAGTTGTGTAATTGATGGGTATCTAGATGGGTGGCGATCTTGCTTCTTAGGACCCTGTCAAAGATTTTATGATATGGGATGTTAGTGCTATCGGTCTGTAGTTCTTTGCTATTGCTTTACTGCCCCCTTTGTGGAGTGGGGCTATGTCTCTTGTTTTTAGTAACTGTGGGATGACCCCCGTGTCCATGCTCCCTCTCCATAGGATGGTAAAAGCTCGTGATAGGGGCTTCTTGCAGTTCTTGATGAACACGGAGTTCCATGAGTCTGGCCCTGGGGCAGAATGCATGATCATGTCATTTATCGCCTTTTCGAAGTCATTTAGCATCAGGATAATATCAGATAGGCTTGTGTTAACCAAATTCTGTGGCTCTCTCATAAAAAATTCATTTTGATTTTCGACTCTCAGTCTGGTTAGCGGCTTGCTAAAAACTGAGTCACATTGCGACTTGAGTAGCTCACTCATTTCCTTGCTGTCATCTGTGTAGGACCCATCATGTTTAAGTAGGGGCCCAATACTGGATGTTGTTCTCGACTTTGATTTGGCATAAGAAAAGAAATACTTTGGGTTTCTTTCGATTTCATTTATGGCTTTTAGTTCTTCCCGCGATTCCTGACTCCTATAAGATTCCTTTAGCTTAAGTTCGATGTTTGCTATTTCTCTAACCAGTGACTCCCTACGCATTTCAGATATATTGGCCTCTTCCAGCCGCTCTGTTATTCTTTTCCGTCGCCTGTAAAGGGAGCGCCTGTCTCTTTCTATTTTACATCTACTCCTCCCTTTTCTTAAAGGAATAAGCCTTGAGCATACATCGAGTGCCACCGAGTTAATCTGTTCAAGGCATAAGTTGGGGTCTGTGATGCTTATATCGTTTAGGACTTGATTTACTTGGTCCCACTTTATGTTCTTGTTATTGAAGTTGAATTTGGTGAAGGCTCTTTCGTGACTAATCTCATTTTGTCGGTCTCGGGCTCCGTGCATACATGTCTGAACCTCGATTATGTTGTGATCTGAGTATATTGTTTTTGATATGGTGACATTTCGTATCAAATCATCATTATTTGCTGGTTTAAGTTGAATTTTGTGCAGAGATTTAAAAGCTCGTGTGTGTGTGAGTTCTCGTCAGAGCTGCCTCCTTGTTTTATCACTGCAACAACATTATTTGCTATATTCCTCCATTTTAGGTGCCTAAAGTTGAAATCCCCCAGGAGCAAAATGCTGGGGGCAGGAGCTGCCAGATTTTCCAGACAGTGGTCAATTTTTGACAGCTGTTCCTGGAATTGCTGGGACGTTGTATCTGGAGGCTTGTAGACTACCACAATGACTAGGTTTTGGTTCTCGATCTTTACTGCTAAAACTTCCACTACATCATTTGAGGCATTAAGCAGTTCTGTGCAAACAAGTGACTCTGCGATATACACGCCAACCCCCCCACTTTTTTTTTTTGCCTGTTCACTCTGTTGCATCTGTATAGGTTGTAACCTGGGATCCATATTTCGTTGTCAAAGTGATCCTTTATGTGGGTCTCTGTGAAAGCCGCAAACATTGCATTTGCCTCTGCAAGCAGTCCACGGATGAAAGGTATTTTGTTGTTTGTTGCTGGCTTTAGACCCTGTATATTTGCAAAGAAGAATGTTATCGAACTGGTGGTATTGGTGGTACTGGGGGAGGGGGGCTTTTTCTCGGCACTAGTATCTGTATCTGTTGGTTTGGAGTGGAGGCCATCGACTGTGGTTCCACTCCAGAAATGACTGGATTTGGCGTACGATTTCTGCCATTTCCTGCCAGTTTTTTTTCCTTCCTGGAACTAAAAACCTTTCCCTCTTGAGTGGCTGTGGCTACCCAGGTTTTCCCATGGCCTGGATGTTTTGTATCTTTTTGTCCCCTTTAGATGGTGTGTGCCTGGCAATTTAACCTAATCTTGTCTACTAACAATCTTCCCTCTTTAATTATCCCTCCTTCCTGCTTCTCCTCTAAACCCCCTACAACCTCTACCTCCTCCCTCCCTCCCACCCCCCACTTCCTACACCCACCAGCTCTCCTCCCCTACCACTCTTCACTACTTCTACCCCTCCCACCAACACCCCAACTGCTGCTGCTACGATCACCCCTCCCCCCACCTCCTTACCCACTTCCTCATCCCCAACCAAAGCTTCCACTTCCTCATCCCCTACCAAAGCTTCCACTTCCTCTACATCTACCTTCGCCCACTCCTCCACCACAACCAAAACTTCATCCAGGTCCAACTCCACCTCCTCCTGACAAAATCTACTCAAACCTAAACCTGCCCCAACTTCTGACAGACAGACCAAAGAACATAAAAACAGATCCATCTCTTCCTCCCCCTCCAGGAAACGGGTCCGTAACACCTACAAACACACATCCACTGATGGCACCACTATCACGGGCTTTAATCCAAACTCCTCTCCAGACATTAACTTTGCTATGACGAAACCATTAAATCATGTTTAAAGTGATTTTGTTCAACATACGTTCTTACTTTACAATTAGACACCTACTGGCCAAGCTCCTTGAAGCAGAGAGGCCAGATATTGTTTTACTAAACAGTACCTGCCTCAAAGCCCCTCAATGTATCCGCCATTATGGTTACACTGCATTACAGTCCCCCTGTGATCCCCATGGTGGGGTTGCCATCCTTGTGAAATCCAACATAAACCACGAATTTCTCCCAATCCCTTTTATTCACCAACATTGTCTTGCAGTCAGAATACACACCCACCTTGGCCCCTTTATTTTTTTCACCCCTTTATCTTTTTCACTGGACCTTTCTCCTTGACGAAGACATTCACAGACCCACAAACCAACACAAACCTTTTCTACTCCTTGCATGATCCTGCTCCTAACCCTATTTACAAATAACCTTGGATTCTCTGACAGGTACCATTCTCTGACTCACGTTCGCCTTAGCTTTAGGGTTAAGACATGGCTCAATTCTACACTCCTCTCTAGCGCTAAACTTCGCCTGTCCCGTCCTCCCCGCTCACCCTACCAGAGTCCCAACAGAAGAGCCTGAATTTCTCTTCTCAATATCTGTCCCACGATCGCCTTCGCTGCTGGGTTAAGCCCTGGCTCTATTTCTACGACTAAGAACACTCCTCTTCAGCGCTATTCTTCTTCTGTCCCGTCTTCCCCGCTCATCCCATTTGGGATCTTACCTGAACTTTCGTTCGATCGTTCGTTCGTTTACTTCAACTCCATATTGTTTCAGACTATGGAACAATACTCTTCTCCAGACTGAGGGACGACCACCTCAAAACTTCAAGGGTGATGGACTGATTACATCGTCTTCAAGTCTCTTCTGCTTCTATCAACTTTTCTGTACACGACTGAAGCCTACTGTGTAGGCGAAACGTTTCGAAATAAAGATACCTAACTGTTGCATATGTGTCTTACCTAACAACGCTGTCTTGGTTTTAGGTTACTGCTCACCATAACCCCCAAGTCCTTTTCACAATCTGTATGGCTGAGTTCCACATTATTTAACTTATAAGTGCTAGGGTTATGGACACTCCCCAGCTTCAGAACCTTGCATTTATCTACATTGAACTGCACCTGCCACTTTGCTGACCAGGTACTGAGTTTGTCTAAATCCTCCTGAAGTTTCCTGATATCTACGTTTGAATCAATTATCTTACCTATCTTTGTGTCATCGGCGAATTTGCTCATTTGACTAGTAATTCCCTCATCAAGATCATTGATATGTATTATAAACAACAACGGGCCCAAGATTGATGCCTGTGGAACGCCACTTGTTACAGATCCCCACTCGGATTTAACCCCATTTATGGACACTCTCTGCTTCCTGTCTGTGAGCCATGACTCGATCCACGAGAGCACTTTTTCCCCAATACCATGAGCTACCACTTTCTTTAACAGTCTTTGGTGCGGAACTCTATCAGAAGCCTTACTAAAATCTAAGTAAATAATACCAAATTCTTTATCGTGATCAACAGCCTCAAAAGCTTTACTGAAGAAAGTTAATAAATTAGTTAGACAAGAACGGCCTCTCGTGAATCCATGCTGAGTATCATTAATCAAGCTATGCTTATCGAGATGGCTTCTTATAATCTCAGCTATAATTGACTCTAGTAATTTGCCTACAATTGAGGTCAGGCTTATTGGGCGGTAATTAGATGGTAACGACTTGTCCCCTGCTTTAAAAATAGGAATTACATTAGCCACCTTCCACATATCCGACACTACACCTGTTTGAAGAGAAATTAAAAATATTAGTTAATGGTTCAGAGAGTTCCATTTTGCATTCCTTAAGAACCCTTGGAAAAAGCTCATCAGGACCCGGCGATTTTTGTTTCAGTCGGTCTATGTTACATAATTTATCTTCTTCAGGTCCACTACAAAAATTAATTACTGGAATATTGTTAATGTCTTCCTGTGTAAAAACCGAGAGAAAATAATTATTTAAAATCGAGCACATTTCATTCTCTTTGTCAGTAAGATGCCCATAGTTATTTTTAAGGGGACCTATCTTATCTCTAACTTTCGTTCTATACACCTTGAAAA
Organism: Cherax quadricarinatus; assembly: GCF_026875155.1. Taxonomy (NCBI): domain Eukaryota; kingdom Metazoa; phylum Arthropoda; class Malacostraca; order Decapoda; family Parastacidae; genus Cherax; species Cherax quadricarinatus. The sequence continues at coordinate 108,786,227 of NC_069402.1, forward strand.
AACTCTTTGGGTTAGTTTTAGAATCCCTAGCAACTTTATTTTCATAGTCCCTCTTAACTTTTCTTATCCCCTTTTTAACGCTCTCTTAATGTCAATATACTGATTCATAAGATGACCCTCACCTCTTTTGATACGTTTATAAATTCCTTTCTTCTGCCCTAAAATATATTTGAGCCTATTATTTCTCTATTTTGGGTCATTTTTATTTGATCTGATTTCTTAATATGGGATAAATGTTCTGCCATATTGATAGTTCTCTTCGTTACCCCATTCAACAGATGATAAGTGTTCTCTAAGCCCATTGTAATCTGCTAAGCGAAAATCTGGGACCAGTACTGAATTATCCCTACTATCATACTTCCATTCAGTGCTAAAGGTAATTGATTTGTGATCGCTTGTGCCGAGTTCCTCTGTAATTTCTAAATTATTAACAAGGGATTCCTTGTTTGCCAAAAACCAAGTCAAGCAGGTTATTTCCCCTTGTAGGCTCTGTCACAAACTGCTTCAAAAAACAATCCTGAACTACTTCTAAGAAGCCATATGATTCTAAATTCCCAGTCAAGAAATTTCAATCAATATGACTAAAGTTAAAGTCTCCTTGAATTACTACGTAATCGTGCCTTGTGGCCTTAACAATTTCCTCCCATAGTAGTGTCCCTTGGTCCCTATCTAAGTTTGGGGGACGGTATATCACACCTAAAATAAATTTTCATGTCTCTCTGAAAATTCTATCCAAACAGACTCTGTATGTATTGCTTCAGACTTAATACCCATTTTTATGCAACAGTTCAAGCGATCTCGGACATACAGTGCCACCCCACCCCCCTTCCCGATACTTCTGTCTACTTGGAACAATTTAAAACCCTGTATGTGACATTCAGCAGGCATGTCCCGATTTTTTGTATTGAACCACGTCTCAGTTAAGGCAAATACATTAATGTTACCTGCACTAGCAACTAGTCTCAACTCGTCCATCTTATTCCTAGCACTACGA
>NC_069402.1:108792220-108829720 GCF_026875155.1 Cherax quadricarinatus
AGTTTAGTGCCTCTTTTCTGTCTCCTTTTTTAAAAATGGGAACTACATTTGCCGTCTTCCACACCTCAGGTAGTTGCCCAGTTTCCAGGGATGTGTTGAAGATTGTTGGTAAGTGGCACGCACAACATATCTGTCCCTCTCTAAGGACCCACGGGGAGATGTTGTCCGGTCCCATTGCCTTTGAGGTATCGATGTCCCTTAGCAGTTTCTTCACCTCCTCCTCATCTGTATGTATGTCGTCCAACACTTGTTGGTGTATTCCTTGCTGGTGTCCCCATCTGGTCTGTCCCCTAGAGTCCTTCCTGTCTCTACTGTAAATACTTCCTTAAATCTCGTGTTGAGCTCCTCACATACTCTTGATCGTTTCTTGTGAGTTCTCACCTTCTTTCCTCAGCCTTATCACTGGTCCTTGACTGTTGTCTTCCTCCTAATGTGGCTATACAGCGTTTGGGTCAGATTTGACTTTAGATGCTATGTCGTTTTCATACTGTCGCTGGGCCTCCCTCCTTATCTGTGCATACTCGTTTCTGGCTCTTCTACTAATCTCCTTGTTTTCCTGGGTCCTATGCCTCCTGTACTTTTCCATTCTTGTTGCACTTAGTTTTTGCCTCCCTACACCTTCGGGTAAACCAAGGACTCGTTTTGGTCTTCCTATTATTTCTGTTTCCCTTGGGAACAAAACTTTCCTCTGCCTCCTTGCACTTTGTTGCCACATATTCCATCATCTCGTTTACTGATTTTCTACCATTTCTCTGTCCCACTGAACCTCCTGCAGGAAGTTTCTCATACCTGTGTAGTCCCCCCTTTTATAGTTTGGCCTGTCCCCTTCAGTTCCTGTTACCTTCTCCACTTGTAACTCTACTATATAGTCAAAACTCAGAACCACATGATCGCTAGCTCCAAAAGGCCTCTCGTAAGTGATATCCTCAATGTCTGAACTGCTCAGGGTGAACCAAGATCCAGTCTTGCTGGCTCATCCTACCCTCTCTCTCTGGTTGTGTCCCTGACATGTTGATGCATGACGTTTTCAAGTACCACATCCATCATCTTGGCTCTCCATGTTTCGGGACCCCATGTGGCTCCAGGTTTTCCAGTCGATCTCCCTGTGGTTGAAATCGCCCATTACCCAGTAACTTTGCTCTGCTCGAGTGAGCTCTTCTTGCCACCTCAGCAGTGTGTCCACCATCACCCTGTTGTTTTCTTCGTACTCCTCTCTTGGCCTCTGCAGTTCTGTGGTGGGTTATACATCACTCAATGACTACTTTATGTTCTCCGGACTGAATTGTACCTACAATGTAGTCTCTTTCTCCAATCATGTCCATGCCTTCCATTTCCTCAAATCCCCATCGGTGTTTTATGAGCCAGTGCAACCCCTCCTCCCCCTCTACTCCTTCTATCTTTCCTCAGGATCTGATATCCTGTTGGGAAGATTGTGTCTGTTATTGTCTCAGCGAGTTTTGTTTCTGTGACTGCTATGATGTCTGGGGATTTTTCACTGATTCTTTCATTCCACTCCTCATGTATTATTCGTTATTCCATCCGCATTTGTGTACCAAACCTTTAGTTTCTTTTCTATCATTGTGTCATGCAAGAATATTGGGGTTGGGGGAGCAAGAGCCTTGGTGGGGGCCTATATGGGGCTGTGGTGTAGGTGGGGTTTGTGTTGATGGGGGTGGGTCAGAATGCCATAAGGGACAGCTGTTGGGGTGAGGTTTGTGATATGGGGGTTGGTGGCAGAGGGAACAATGAGTGGGTTGTAGTATAGTTGCTCAGTTGCATGGGAATGTCGCGGGTGGAGTCTTTTGTTGGGAGATTCTGTGGGGTGTGTTTGCCCTTCCTCCTGTGTCTGGGTTCCTGCTCATTTTCATTGCTTCTCGTTCCTCCTTGCGTCTCTGTCCCTCTCTTTCAGTGTAGTCCTTTCTTCTTGTGTTCTGTCGCGGTCGAGGTATACTCTCTGGTACCCCTCTTTGTCCTCAGTCCTTGCTTTCTCTTGCAGAATCCTGGTTCGAACTGATTCTTCCTGAAAGTTACTCTGACAGGCCGTATCCTTCCACTCGCAAACCACCCTATTCTCTGAAAATTTGTCACCTGGGTCATATTGCCCTCCCCTATGTTTTCATGATGCCTTCAATCATTTTATTCTCCTCCTGTTTTATTTCTTCAAAGTTGGCCCCCCTTGGCTTCTTGGAGCCGTACACAAAAACTGACCTCCCTTTCTCCTCCCACTGAGTCTCCATCTGCTTCCTCTGAGGCATTTATTTCTTTCCATTGACATGTTCTTGCCTTCAGTCCCTGTCATATCTGAAACTTCTATTCTCAGTGAACTGTCTTTCCTGACCAGCTGTCCCTTGCTACTGCAGTTGGCTGTTAGAATCTCTGCATATAGCATCCTTCATTGTCTTCGGACCTGTCGTTTGATCTTAGTGTGCTCATCGTCTTTTCCCTGGCCCCACGTGGGTCTGATAGGGCCTTGTGTACGGCATGTCTCCTTGTTGCTTACCATCCCCTTGTCTGCGCCTGACTTTGAATTTCCTGATGTCACATCTGAATTGTCATTTGTCTCTCTAATCTGTTTCAGCTTTGCAGTTTCTCTTCTAAGCACTGTATCCTAGCTTCTGCTGCAAGACCTGTACTTCCCACTTCCTGCACTCTTCAGCTATCCGCTCCTCCATTTTCTTACCAAGCTCTACTATCTTCCTTCCCCACTCTTCCTCCCTTTTTTGGAGCTCTAACTCCCAGTCTTTCCTCCCTGGTTCGTCTTCCAGATCTCTGGTTTTCCGTCCTCTAAGGCCACCCATTTTTTTTTTTTTTTCTTTTTATTACCACAGACAGAAGGCTAGAGGAGGGAGAGGGTGTGGGGGGAGAGAAAGGGTAGAAAGAGGGAGAGAGAGGAGAGAGAAAGGGTAGAAAGAGGGAGAGAGAGGAGAGAGTATGGGGGTGAGGGATAAGACCAAGGGGGGAGAGAAGGAGGAGGAGAGAGAAAGTAAGGGGGAGAAGAAGGGTAGAGGGGGGAAGGGAGAAGAGAGAGGGAAAAAGGGAGGGGAGAAAGGAGAGAGAGAGAAAGGAGAGAGGAGAGAAAGCTATGAGAGAGAGGAGGGGAGATGGGAGGGAGAGAGAGGAGGAAGAGAGAGGAGAGGAGAGAGGAGAGGAGAGGGAGAGAGAGGGGAGAGAGAGGGAGAGGGAGAGAGAGGGAGAGAGAGGGAGAGAGGGTAAGGGAGAGAGGGAGGAGAGAGGAGAGAGAGAGAAGGAGAGAGGGAGAGAGAGAGGGGAGTGAGAGAGAGGGGAGAGAGAGGGGGAGAGAGAGGGAGAGAGAGAGGAGAGAGAGAGGGGAGAGAGAAAGGGAGAGAGAGAGGGAGAGAGAGAGGGAGAGAAGAGGGAGAGAGAGAGGGAGAGAGAGAGGGAGAGAGGGAAGAGAGGGGAGAGAGAGGGAGAGAGAGAGAGGGGAGAAGGGGGAGAGGAGGAGAGAGAGGAGAGAGAGAGGGAAGAGAGGAGAGAGAGGGGAGAGAGAGGGAGAGAGAGGGGGAGAGGGGAGAGAGAGAGGGAGAGAGAGAGGGGAGAGAAAGGAGGGAGAGAGAGGGAGAGAGAGGGAGAGAAGGAGGGAGAGAGAGGAGGGAGAGGGAGAGAGGGAGAGAGAGAGGGAGAGAGAGAGGGAGAGAGGGAGAAAGAGAAAGGGGAGAGATAGGGAGAGAGAGGAGGGAGGAGGGAGAGAGAGAGGGAGAGAGAGAGGGAGAGAGAGGGAGAGAGAGAGGGAGAGAGAGAGGGAGAGAGGGAGAGAGAGAGGGGAGGAGGAGAGAGAGAGGGAGAGAGAGAGGGAGAGAGAAAGAGGGAGAGAGAGAGAGAGAGAGAGAGAGAGAGAGAGAAGAGAGAGAGAGAGAGAGAGAGAGGGGAGAGAGAGAGAGAGAGAGAGAGTGAGATGAGAGAGAGAGAGAGTGAGTGAGTAGGGGGAACGGGAGGGAAAAAGGCTATGAGAGAGAGAAACGCGAGGGAAAAGGTAGGAGGGAGTGAAGGTCTGTGGGGAGGCGGTCAAATTCCAAGGATCAGCTGTGTGTACTCACCTAGTTGTGGTTTCAGGGGTCGAGACCCAGCTCCTGGCCCCGAGTGTGTATGTGTGTGCGTGCGTGTGTGTGTGTGAGCACGTCAGTTGTTTATATGTCCCAGAAATACAATTCACTTCTGTGTATCCGTAATACTAATGAGATACCATTAACACTGAGAGTAGTTCTAATAATTATAATACTAGCGTGTGTTAACAAGTCATTCTTTCACCCAGTTATGTACTACCTTTTACTACATGTGTACCCAATACTTGCTTCTCAGATTGTACTGTCTGTGTGTCCTAAAACATTATCTCTCGAAATGTTGTCAGGGCTGTGTCCATTAGTCTTGCTCCTACAAAGTTTATCTTCCTACTACTGCTAGGTGTTGTGTGTTATGATCGCTCTGGAGCAGGGTTTAGATAGCGAGCCACCAGTGACCGCAGGGCCGGCTCTACCACTCAAACTTCCCGCCAACCACAAAACAGGTTGTACGTTACTCCTCAGAGGGGACGTCCATCCAGATGCCTGATGTACGATGCTCGCTGTACGATGCTCGCTGTTTCGATGACTCGTACACTCGCCCTTCCGCCGCTGACTTCTTCGGCTATTCTTTTCTCGTTGCCCTTTTGAGTCCTCATCTACCACACTTATCACTTGTATACTGCTACTTTTATAATTTACACTTCACTTTTGGTAAGTACACTACTTATTTGTGATGACACCCAACCTGTTATGGCGGCGCTACTCCCTCAGGCTACTGCTGCCACACCTCTGCTTATATTTATTTATGTATATGTATGTTTATTATTTATTATATTTTTATATATATATAAATATTATTAATATATATTTAATTTATATTTATATATATATTATTATATATATATATATATATATATATATATATCCCCTTTCTGGCTTTGCTTGTTCACGCTGTGTGCTACATCACATTTTGTCGTTAGCCACCCTCTCTTAATTCTATTTGGTCTTTTCTCTTTAGTCACTCGCTTTGTACTTTGTATATGTGTAACAATGTGGCAACAGGTGCCAACTAGGCCTCAACGAACTGGAACTTTGAAATTTTGTTGTATAATTTCAGGCTTTCTCTCGCCTTTACTTTATTTATTTTTGCTAATACTTTGGTTATCACTTGTAGGGTTGTTCACTGACGTTGTCACTAACACTGGTTGCTTCTAACTGCTGAAACACGCCCTAAAAGCACTAAGATTCTCGGAGCCTGGCGCTTGTGACCCACTACACTGTCTCCACTCCACTGTGTGTGTGTGTGTGTGTGTGTGTGTGCGTGTGTGTGTGTGTGCATGTGTGTGTGTGTTTGTGTTTGTGTGTGTGTGTGAGTGTGTCTGTTTGCATGAATCAAACAAATAAGATAAAAATTATCTATCGAGAGGAGGTTATTTGCTGATAAATCAATACCAGTGTGTGTGCGGCTGCTTCCATCTCCAAAGATAAGTTAGTCTAGAAAGCTGATGAAACTCTCCCTCTTTATATTATACCTTCCGGGCACTGTGACTTACCGCGTCCTTGTGTGTATTAAAAAGGTATACACATAGACTCCCTCAGCTTCACATTGTCCTCAGCAAAAAACCTGCCAGGAAACTGTGCATAATAGAATGAATGTTCAACTTAATTTCTACGTTGCAGTTACTAATACTGTTACTGTTACCACTTTGTTACTGTTACTGGTTCTACTACCATTACCACTACTAGTACCATAACTATTACCACTACTAGTACCACAACTATTACCACCACTGGTACCACTGCAAGATGCACAACTGTTACCAAGTTACGAGTTCTATCATTAGTACTAGTACCACAACTGTTACCACTACTAGTACCATAGCTATTACCACTACTAGCACCATTACTAGCACCACAACTGTTACCACTACTTGTACTACTAGTGCTTTTACTGCTTAGTCTCCCCTTAAATAGGTCGCCTTGATACTGGTAAAGAGCTCCTGATCTAAGCAATTTTAGTTACCACCTAATTCCTCCGATCAAACCTGATTGCCGCCTATCCCCCAGGCGTTGTATGACCCCAGGCGCTATATGACACCCAGGCGCTGAATGGCCCCCAGGCGCAGTATGGCTCCCCAGGCGCTGTATGGCTCCCCAGGCGCTGTATGGCCCCCAGGCGCAGTATGGCTCCCCAGGCGCTGTATGGCCCCCAGGCGCTGTATGGCCCCCAGGCGCTGTATGGCCCCCAGGCGCTGAATGGCCCCCAGGCGCTGTATGGCTCCCCAGGCGCTGTATGGCTCCCCAGGCGCTGTATGGCCCCCAGGCGCAGTATGGCTCCCCAGGCGCTGTATGGCCCCCAGGCGCTGTATGGCCCCCAGGAGCTCTATAACCCATACAAGCCCATGAACATATTAACAACATTTGACTTATCACTGATGCATAGCCAACATCAGGGAAGGTGAATGTGCATTCCCAGCATCTTTCACAAACATTGTAGCGAGAGAGAGCAAAGTGAATGACACTTTGATGTGCACAACAGACTGTAGCAACACTCTGATGTGCACAACAGACTGTAGCAGCACTTTGATGTGCACAACAGACTGTAAGCAACACATTTGATGTGCACAAAACAGACTGTAGGGGAACACTCTGATGTGCACAACAGACTGTAGCAGCACTTTGATGTGCACAACAGACTGTAGCAACACTTTGATGTGCACAACAGACTGTAGCAACACTTTGATGTGCACAACAGACTGTAGCAACACTTTGATGTGCACAACAGACTGTAGCAACACTTTGATGTGCACAAACAGGGCTGTAGCAACACTTTGATGTACACAACAGACTGTAGCAACACTTTGATGTACACAACAGACTGTAGCAACACTTTGATGTACACAACAGACTGTAGCAACACTTTGATGTACACAACAGACTGTAGCAACACTTTGATGTACACAACAGACTGTAGCAACACTCTGATGTGCACAACAGACTGTAGCAACACTCTGATGTACACAACAGACTGTAGCAACACTCTGATGTACACAACAGACTGTAGCAACACTCTGATGTTTCACAACGGACTGTAGCAACACTCTGATGTACACAACAGACTGTAGCAACACTCTGATGTACACAACAGACTGTAGCAACACTGATGTGCACAACAGACTGTAGCAACACTCTGATGTACACAACAGACTGTAGCAACACTCTGATGTACACAACAGACTGTAGCAACACTCTGATGTACACAACAGACTGTAGCAACACCTTTTAAGTTTCCATTTATTTGTAGTCTTTGCTTAGTGTTAATGGCGTGTGAGATATTACCTCGAATAAATACTACGTTTGTCGTCTAGACACTCGTTTTTGTGTTAGTGATGCTGGCGCCCGCAGCACGGTTACACACATTGTTGGTGTTAGCAGCACGCACGCCTCAGTAGTCTTATAGACAAGGAGATAAATTAGGGAACAGGCGAGACTTGAACCTGTGGCAAGCCAGTGCTAGAACTAGCAGGTAGCCAGTGCTAAAACTAGCACAGTGCTAGAACTAGCAGGTAGCAAGTGCTAGAACTAGCAGGCAGCCAGTGCTAAAACTAGCACAATGCTAGAACTAGCAGGTAGCTAGTGCTAAAACTAGTGCAGTGCTAGAATTAGCAGGCAGCCAGTGCTAAAACTAGCACAGTGCTAGAACTAGCAGGTAGCCAGTGCTAGAACTAGCAGGCAGCCAGTGCTAAAAATAGCACAGTGCTAGAACTAGCAGGCAGCCAGTGCTAAAACTAGCGCAGTGTGCAATACCTAGCAAAGTTTACTGCCAGAGGGGAATCATAGGCCTACTGTGCCGTGTGCAAAATAATAATAATAGAACTTTTCTTTGTCAGAGGAAAGAAAGTCTCCCTGATAATATTGTGTATACATAGTGTTATAGTGTATACTAAAGTGGCACCACAGATAATAAACGCTAAAGTGTCATTTAAAACATGTGTAATTGAAAATGAAGTGATAGGCCTAAAGAGGCAGGTGCCAGAAGTCGCCAGAAACTTACCACACAGGTCAGCTGTTTTAATAATCTTCCTGGCCTGCTAGTGTACCTCCATATAATCTAGTGATACCAGTGAATAGGAGAATACAGTGTTGTAGTAGCAACTAACCAGTAATATAATGGTACTTAGTGGAGTGGAGTGACTTTCATTAGTTTTTTTCTCCATTCTTGAAATACCAGATGTATACAGTGAAATTCATATAACCTGTAGTTACCAGCGGTCGCAATATACACAATGAAAAGCAAATATCACTCCAGTCAGAATAGGTACTTGTCAGCGATTCCAAGGTTATTTGTAAATAGGGTTAGGAGCAGGATCATGCAAGGAGTAGAAAAGGTTGTGTTGGTTTGTGGGTCTGCGAATGTCTTCGTCAAGGAGAGAGGTCCAGTAGTCATGTCGTGTCTCAAGTTTGTCTATCTGTCTGTCACTGAGCGTCTTCCAGTACAGATTCAGTGCAGGGATGTCTAATTGGCCATGGAGAGACTCGTTTGTGGCGAAGTCTTCCCATCTGACAACATCAAGCACCCAGCGTAGCGCCTTGTTCTGGACACGCTGCAGTTTAAGTAAGTTTGCTTTTGCTGCAAGAGAGAGGGCTAGAGGAGAGTAAGTTATCAGAGGACGTATTAGGGATTTGTAGATGTGTAGTTTGGTGCGTTGAGAGGCATGTTTCAACTTGTAGAGGCCCGCAAGGGCCTTACTAGCTATTGCATGCCTTGAGTGAATGTGCCTGTGTAAACGAAGAAGGTAGTCAAGATTAACGCCAAGGACAGTGACAGACTGTGTGATGGGGATGCAAGTGCGGGTGTCAGCTGTTCTGAGCTCGACAGGTAATGGAGGATCACGTTTCCTGTAGTTAAAATACGTAATGCTGGATTTAGCTGCATTGGTTTTGATCCTCCATTTTTGTTCACAGATGGCTATCCTGTCGACCTCATTTTGTGTTTTGTGTGTGAGTGTATCTATATTGGCATGAGTGATAAGTTGTGTAATGTCGTCTGCATAGGCTAGTGTGATGGAGTTGTGGTATACAGGTGTTGGAATGTCGTTAGTGTATAAAATGTAGAGGGTAGGGGAGAGGACAGATCCCAGGGGTACTCCGGCATTTAGTGTGAAGTAGTCAGAGTAACAGCCTTGGAATATGATTCTCATGGTACAGCCGTCTAGGAAGTTGCAGAGGAGTTTACGAGTAGTGAGAGGCAGGTTAAAGTTAGTACAGAGTTTGTACTTGAGCCCTTCGTGCCAGACAGTGTCAAAAGCTTTTTCAACGTCTTTTGCAACCAGGGCGAATAGAATACAGCATATGAGCAGAGAAGTGGCTTATATACCGTAGGCAGGAGAGGTGCAGCAGTCGAAGGTCTTGTCACATTTGTCCATGTGGAAGTAGGTCGTGCCCAAGGGTTAGGCAAGCGAAGAATTCCCAAGTATTATGATCCCAAGAAGTTGCAGTGTCTGACAGGAATGTAGATGAATGGTTCCGAGGACCGACATGTTGATAAATTAGACACATGCACAACTCCTGGGTATCTTTATTGAGGAAACGTTTCGCCACACAGTGGCTTCATCAGTCCATACAAAAGAGAATCGTATGGACTGATGAAACCACTGTGTGGCGAAACGTTTCCTCAATAAAGATACCCAGGAGTTGCACATGTGTCTAATTTATCAACATGCCGGTCCTCGGAACCATTCATCTACATAAGCTGCTTCTCCGCTCATATGCCGTGTTCTATTCAAGATTTATGGACTGACCACATCGACTCAAGGTTGAGGGACTGATTACCTCATTCTCCTCCTGTTCTTCAAGTTTCTCCTGTGTATGGACTGATGAAGCCACTGTAGCGAAACGTTTCCTCAATAAAGATACCCAAGAGTTGCACATGTGTCTAATTTATCAACGTGTCGGTTCTGTGAACCATTCATCTACAATTATGTATGTGTTGCTTCAGACTTAATACCCATTTTGATGCAACAGTTCAAGCGATCTCGGACATACAGTGCCACCCCACTTCTCGATACTTCTGTCTACTTGGAACAATTTAAAACCCTGTATGTGACATTCAGCAGGCATGTCCCGATTTTTCGTATTGAACCACGTCTCAGTTAAGGCAAATACATCAATGTTACCTGCACTAGCAACTAGTCTCAACTCATCCAACTTATTCCTAGCACTACGACTATTTGTGTAATATATATTTAAGGACCCTCCTTTCTCTTTACCCTTCCTGCTCCTTTCTGTTATTCCACTAAACCTATTACTGTCTTTGTCACCTAGTGCCACTGGCTTTCCAATATCCACCTCATTTTGCCTATTACTAGTTCTCCTAGTACTCATATTACTACACTGGAACTTCACTGTTTTAATGCCAAAACCCATACCACTAGCTATTCCTAGTTTAAAGACCTAACAGCTCCCTCCGCTGCGTTGGCCAGTGCCCCCACCCCGAACCTAGGTAAGTGAACCCCATCCCTGGCATACATGTCATTTCTGCCATAGAAGAGGTCCCAGTTGTCAATGAATGTTACCGCATTTTCCTTACAGTATTTGTCCAGCCAGCAATTGACACCAATTGCCCTGGACAACCATTCATTTCTAACTCCTCTCCTCACTAGTGAGGCCTCATTTGGATTATGCCGCTCAGTTTTGGTCTCCTTACTACAGGATGGATATAGATTCATTTGGGAACATACAGAGAACATAAGAAAGGAGGATCACTGCAGCAGGCCTGTTGGCCCATACTCAAGGGATGACTAAAATGAAGGATGACTAAAATGATTAACTGTAGGGAATCTCCCGTATGAAGATAGACTTAAAGCCTTGGTTTAAAAAGACACGTAAGCAAACACTATGACATATTTATTATAAAACGTTTCGGTCCTGGGACCTTGATCACTTCTAACATACATGTATGTATGTATAATGTTCACCAGGACCGTAGTCCTGGCACGGGTTCAATCTTGGTGCAGCCAGCGCAACGCTGGTTGATCAGGCGTGTCCACCGGAGGCCTGGTCACAGACCGGGCCGCGGGGGGGGTTTTGACCCCCGAAACTCTCTTCCAGGTAAACTCCGGCCCCGTCTCTGGCTCCCGAGGGAAAAGGGGTTTCTTTTTTTGCGCGTATGTGTCAAGCACTCTTCTGGCCCAGTTAAAAGGTGCATTCATAAGCGAAAAACCCATATGTCTCCTATAACACTACGGGGAGGATATGTCGTTACAGGGTAACCGCTGGTTCGTTGCCCCAGGGTTTCACTAGGTTTTGGCCCGCAGTCATTCGGGGCCCTCTTGGGAGGAATATCACTCCTAGTTCCCCTGCGGGGGGTCTCAGTAATCGCACCCCAGAAGAAAAGTGGTTTTTTTCGGGGGCCCGTGGAGAATGTGCTCTTTCCCCAATCCCCCCCTTTTGTCCCATCATTCTTGGCTGGGGGAAACCCCAAAACGAACCCGAGGATGGCGGACACTGCGCTTGGCCCCAGCTTTATATATGGGGGGGTTTCTCCTGGACTCGGCTCGGTCCACGTGAGGGGGGTTCCAAACCCCCCCAAAAACGGTGGACCCCAGTTTCGTCTGTGTAGGCGTGGGGCGGTTCCCAAAATGTGGATAGTCTTTTTGCTCCCTTGGGCCCTGCATCATTGCCGCCTTTTTCCCCGGATGCCGCATGGGGGGGACCTTTTCAATGTCGATCTGTTCCCCTGAACTTTAAGGCTGTCATTTGTCAGGTCGATGTGATGAGGTAAAACATTGTCCTGTGGTTGAGGAGGGGAGAGGGCTTGTTTCAGAGGGGGAATCAAAGTATACAGGTCGGAGTCGTTTGTTAGGGCATGTGACAATGCTGCTAAATCGCCCAGCTGCTTAAAGGATTTTTTTTTTTCCCCGTGGTCAGGGAGTCGCCACCCTTGTGTGTTCCCATTGTGGTACAGTCCAGCTGCTGCTTCTTCCTTCGGGGTTCGCAGAACCATCTGTGAAAAACACTTCACAAAAGTTCCCCCCTCTCCCGGGGAATGTTGTTCAGCTGTTTGCGAGGGTGTCTTGACTGCGGACGCTTAGAGATGGGTAGTGCTGATGCAAACACGGCCGGATCTGGGCCCGGGGTTGGGGATGGTCCAGCAACAGGAAAGGTCACCTTTTCTCAAGAGAGTTTATAGCAGGGCTTCCGCCAGCAGCAAAACGAACGAATCCAGGAGTAGCCCCGTGAAGAGTGGGGGATTTGTGTCATGGTTTTTATATCCGTTTTTTGTGGGGTACCTTGCCCCGGTGCAGTTTTTTTCCTACTTTCCCGGGCCCCTTTTTTGTATCTTACTCTGTCAGGGGGAAGGGAAACCCGGGCCTCAAAATTGGACATACTGGTTGGCCCAGAGGGGGGCCCCAAGAAGTTCTTATTGCTGGTTTTGTACGACCTCACCCTTTTCTGCTCTGCGGGAAGAGATGAGCTAACGCCCGGGGCACCCTAGTCAAAGAGCGGCGATAGCTTGTATATAGTACAAGCGAAGTACATCTTTGCTTACCCTGCACGGTGCCTCGCATGGCTCTTGGCGGTTGGTTTGGTAGAGACGGGAAACTGGCTCTCTGGCGTTTAGTCTGAGTAGAGACGGGATTGGCTTGGCGTTGAGTCTGAGTAGAGCACGGGGTTGAAAACGGGGGGTGTTTCTGAAAGGTCAGCTTTTTTAAAGTAGTTCCCCAAATACGGTAGGAGCCCGTCCACTAAGTTCTTTTCCTGAAAAAGTAATCTTTCCCCGGATTTGGCCTTGAAATCAAAGCAAGGATTTTCCCGGCCCCAAAAAAAAGAGGCCCGTTTTTGCAAGATGCGTAAATTGGTTTTAAAACTCTGAGCTGTCGTCTAAAAGCCTTTCCCTTTACTACGAGTGCAAAAATCATCGCATAGCTGGGAGTGGTGCACCACTGTGAAAGGGAAAGGCTCAAAGTTCCTGCTAAGAATGTTAAACAAGGTAGGGTGGCACATTCCTTGTGGCATGCCATTTTCCAGGGTTTTAAAGGAAGAAGTGTGTCTCTTAAAGGCCTCCCTGCCCCCAAGGTAGGACTCTATCCAGGCCCGGAGGCGTCCCCTTTTATTCCCTTCCCAGTAGTATTGCTAATTTGCTGTGGGGCTGGCTAGCTTTAAATGCTCCTAAAAGGTCGAGGTAGACGACGATACTAGGTTTTTTGTTACTATCAGCAAATTGGCTTAGTAGAATTGTTATGCCTTGCTGTCCATCCTTGGTGAAGCCAAATATGTTTTTATGATGAGGAGTCCAATTTCCCTAGGAGGCGGTTTAACACACCCCTCAGCAGTTTTTGGTAACAGGGTCAGCGATATGGGTCCTTTCTGCCTGGGTCCTTGGGCTTTGGGAAATTGGTACGTTTTTGGTAGCTTTCTTCGAAGCTGCTGGGAGTGTCCCCGGCCCCCCCACGACTTTTTCCAGAGGCTATCCTGTCGACCCCCATTTTGTGTTTTTTGTGTGGTGTATCTATATTGGATGAGTGATAAGTTTGTGTAATGTGTTGCTAGGCTAGGTGTGGAGTGTGGTATATGGGGTTTTTGGAATTTTCGTTGTGTATAAAATGTAGGGGTAGGGGGGGGACAGATCCCTGGGGTATCCGGATTTGTGTGAAAAATAGCAGATTTAGCTTGAATTTGTTCTCATGGTACGGCCGTCTAGGAGTTGAGAGGAGTTTAGAGTATTGAGAGGGAGGTTGAATTAGTGGCAGGTTTGTATTGAGCCCTTCGTGCCAGACAAAATGTCAAAGGCTTTTTCAATGTCTTTTGCAACCAGGGCTGTCCTGTTTCTTTGTTTTGTGTTGATGTGGATGTAGTTGAGAATGATGTTAATGGCATCCTGTGTGGATCTGTGTGTTCTGAAGCCAAACTGGCCATCATAAAGTAGAGAATTGTGTTCCAGTTATCTGCGAAGGCGATGATTGACGAGTTTTTCAAAGAGTTTTCCTAAAGATTCAAGGAGGCTGATAGGGCGATAGTTTCTAGGGTCAGAGTGGTCTTAATTGGGTTTAGGAAGGAGGATAGCAGTAGCAGCTTTAAAGAGGGAAGGAAAGTAATGATAATTTCAGAAATTGTGTAAAAACAAAGATGAATAGGAAAAATGTGCAGAAGAAAAAACATATGATGGTATTTTATGCTAACAGTCGAAGTGCAAGAAATAAAATTAATGAACTACGTTTGGTAGCATGTGCTAGGAACTTTGATATCATTGCATTAACTGAAACGTGGTATGATTTGAAGAGTCGGGATATGATTGCTGAGTGTAACATTCAAGGGTTTAAGTTGTTCCATGTGGATAGATGTGGTGGGAAGGGGGGAGGAGTTGCATTATACGTTCGTGAAAATATTAATTGTTGCATAAAAACAGGTATAAAAATAGATGGAACAGTAACAGAATCTGTTTGGGTAGAGTTTATAGAGGGTCAAGAAAAACTAATTCTAGGTGTAATATACCGACCTCCAGGCTTGGATCACGGTAGAGGGAGACTTCTTTGGGACGAAATTGTTAAGAGCTTCTAGACACAATAACATTAACAGCATTAACTGGGAATACAAAAATAATGATAATACGGTAAAAATCCCTGATTTTCGTTCTGCTGATTATAATTCGACTTAGGGTACACCTGTCAAATCTAATGATTTTATTGACGATGATCATACTTATGATTATGAAGGGATCTCCATTTATGAGCTCTTTCTTAATAATGTACACCGTGCTCCGAGTATATACATTCCCCAGAGAGAAATCAGGTCTAATAATAACGATCCCAAATGGGTCAACAGGAGGCTAAAGCATCTAATAGGGGAGAAAAGGGGAATTTATAGGCGCATCAGAAGAGGAGAGGTTAACCTTACTGACCAATATGTTCAGCTTAAAAGAGAAGTAAAAAAGGGGATTAGAAAGGCTGAACGTGACTATGAAATTAGAGTTGCTAATGAATCAAAGACCAATCCAAAGGGGTTCTTTCAAGTGTATAGGACAAAGATGAAGGAAAAAATAGGACCTCTGAAAATTGGGTATGGGCAGCTGACGGATAATGAACTGGAAATGTGTTCCATATTTAATGATTATTTTTTGTCAGTTTTTACACAGGAACCCCAGACCTGCCAGAATCTACGGCCTGCCAAAAACTCACAAGCCTGGTATCACATTGAGGCCCAGATCTTCGGGAACAGGCAGTGATCCCCACCAACTCTCAGGAATTCTCGCAAAAACACCTCTCTAAACTCTTGGGCACTATCAGTCCAGCACATCGCAAACACTCGGGTGATCTTCTCAATCGCATTCGCAACATCAACATCAGGAACAAGAAACTTTCCAGCCTTGACGTAACTTCCCTATTCAGCAAAGTACCTATTACACAAGTCATCGATCTCCTGCACAGGAAAATTGACGATTCACATAATCTTCCTATTCAAGCCAGCGATTTCATCGACCTTGTTGAACTATGTGCGGGCTTTACGTGTTTCTCTTTCGAAAATCACCTGTTTCAGCAGACTTTTGGACTACCCATGGGTTCGCGACTCAGTGCCGTTCTGGCGAACTTATACATGGAACATCTGGAAGCCGAGCGTTTCTCCACCATTATTCCTTCGACTGTCACCTGGCTCCGTTATGTTGACGACATTCTCCTCATAACTCCTAGACGCTTCAACGTTCAAGCTCTCCAAGACAAGCTCAACCAGGTCGAGCCCTCAATCCAGTTCACACTTGAAGAAGTCGACAACACTCTTCCTTTCCTTGATGTTCTTCTCTGCAAAGCTGACCATGAATTTCGTTTTAAAGTCTATCGAAAACCCACCAACCAAAACGATCTTCTCCACTTCTACTCTCACCACGACACCAAAACTAAACGTGGTGTAATTATAGGCTTTTTCCTGTGCGCACTCAGAATCTGCAGCAATGAGTTTCTTGAGGAAGAATGCACTATAATTGAACAAGTATTTTCTAAACTCCACTATCCTCGTCACTTCATCAGAGACTGCAGATGGCGGGCATTAAACATCTTCAACACACCCAGACAAGACACTACCGAGAAGAGATACATAGTCCTCCCCACCAACTCCATTGCCAAACATGTTTCTAACATCTTTTCCAATACCTCATTCCAAGTATCTACCTCCACAACCACGACCATCAAGGACATTACCAGTAATAGACAGGACAAGCTTCCATCCTCTGCAGGGGTATACATAATCCCTTGTAATGACTGCAGCAAATTATACGTGGGTGAAACATCAATGGACCTCCAAACACGTATTTCAGAACACCAATACGCAAGCAGGTCTGACGATACAAGGAATGCCTGTGTACAACACCGCAATTCACACAACCATTTAATTAACTATAGAAACTCAAGACTTATCGCCAGAGAAGACAACACTCAATACCGAAGAATCCTGGAATCATCGCTTATCTCTATAACCAACAATTTCAACCAGAACAATGGCTTCTATAACATAGCTGAACCACTTGCCAAGAAACTTCTTCATCGCTATCCCACATAAGAACATAGGAATGAAAGAACACTGCAGAAGGTCTGCTCACAAACTTATCCAATCTCCCTTCCAAGCTACCCAAGATTTTAGACTCTATAACCCCACTCGGTAAATCATCAGATGCAGCATTCTCCACCTGACCTCAACATTCTGAACCTGACTATAAATACTCCCGTACCTCCCACCCCAGGAAGATCTGTTTGTGACTTGAAAAAGCCCACTGTGTGGGCTATAGGTTGTCAATAAAGGCTCACATTAAACTCCAAAATCACATCATGGAATCCTGTGTAGTCTGCAACCAAACATATGGACTACTGCATGGATTACATGCAATTTCTGTGGGAAATGGACCCACGCCCCTTGTGCAAGTATTCAGGAATCATCTACAAGCGATAATAAACCAGGGAAGTGTTTTTGGGCATGCCCAAATGAGACTGAACTGTGGAATAAAATCACATTGATAATAAAAGATGATAACATTAAAAAGGGCCTTCATAAAAAACATGACAGCTTTCTATAACAGTTGGGAAAATAACAAATCTGGGCCAGATGATGCTATCGCCCCTGGTACAAATGCTGTCCTGGTAGATAGTAACTGTAAGAAATAAATGAACGTGGCCTGGAGGGGGCCAGGAGCTCTAGTGAGGAAACAGGTGTAGACAAGGACAAGGACATGCAAAAACCAATGTTACAAACTAGCAATACCACAGTAGATAGTAACAAGGGGATGCCCTGAGAAATAGTGAAGATAAATTACCAGAAATAACTGATAAAGGCTCCATTGTTAGCATTAGTGCTAAAGATAGAAATGAGACAGGAGAACACTCAAGAGTAGGGGATACATTAGGGAATACAGTCACAAAAAACCAAGGCAAACAGAAACCAGGTCTATGCAAACACTAAGCACTTGGTATCTGCAGGCATGGAATATCTGGAAAAACAGAAGGGACGTGCAATTTTGACCACCCCAGAAAATGCCGTGCCCATATGACAACAGGAAAATGCAACCTCCCTTCCTGTAAGCTTTTCCATCCTGAAATGTGTCCCTCTTCAGTTCAGTAAAGACAGTGCTATAAACTTATATTGCTTGGCACACCACCTAAAGGGTACAATAAGACACAGAACATCTACACCATGGAAAAACCTGGGTAACCACAGCCACTCCAGAGAGGTTTTTAAGCACCAGAAAGGAAAAAACGCTGGCAGGAAATGATAGAAATTGTACGCCAACTCCAATCATTTCTGGAGTGGAATCACAGTCGATGGCCTCCACTCCAAAACAATAGATATTAGTTCCAGGGGAAAAAAAAGACTCAGCCCCCCCCCCCATACCACCAATCCGACGACATTAATCTTTGCAAACATACAGGATCTAAAGTCAGCAACGAATAACAAGATACCTTTCATCCGTGGACTGCTTATGGAGTCAAATGCAAGCAATATTCGCGGTTTTCACGGAGACACACATAAAGGGTCACTTGGACAACGAAATATGGATCCAGGGTTACAACCTATACAGATGTGACAGTTGATAAATTAGACACATGTGCAACTCTTGGGTATCTTTATTGAGGAAACGTTTCGCCACACAGTGGCTTCATCAGTCCATACAAAGGAGAATCGTGAAGAGCAGAAGGAGAATGAGGTAATCAGTCCCTCAACCTTGAGTCGATGTGGTCAGTCCATCAATCTTGAATAGAATACAGCATATGAGCGGAGAAGTGGCTTATATACCGTAGGTAGGAGAGGTGCAGCAGTCGTAGGTGGTGTCACATTTGTGTCCAGTGTGTCACCAGGGAGCAGCTCAGATGAAAACTAGCACACACAGGAGCTTTAAAATCTCTGCATCAAATTCACCTTAAACAAGCAAATAATAGAGCCCACAAAACTGGAGAATATGCTGGACCTCATCTTCACTAACAATGATGATCTGATACGATATGTCATATCAAAAACAATATACTCCGATCACAACATAACAGAGGTCCAGACATGTATGCGGGGAGCCCCAGACCGACAAAATATGATCAGTCACGAGGGAGCCTTCACTAAATTCAACTTCAATAACAAAAACATAAGGTGGGACCAAGTAAACCAAGTCCCAAATGATATAAACTGGGAAGACAGACTAAGCAAAACTGATCCTACCTTATGTCTAGAACAAATTAACTCTGTGGCACTAGAGGATGAGAAGATGTAAACAAGAAAGAGAAAGGTGCTCCCTATATAGGCGAAGGCAAAGAATAACAGAGCAGCCAAAAGAGGCCAATATATCTGTAATACGTAAGGAGACACTGACCAGAGAAACAGCAAACATCGAACTAAAGCTAAAGAAATCTTACTGGAGAAGAACTAAAAGCCATAAATGAAACTGAAAGAAACCCAAAGCATTTCTTTTCTTATGCCAAATCAAAGTCTAGAACAACATTCAGTATTGGGCCCCTACTTAAACGGGATGGGTCCTACACAGATGACAGCAAGGAAATGAGTGAGCTACTCAAGTTCCAGTAAGGCTCGGTTTTTAGCGAGCCACTAACCAGACTGAGCGTCGAAAACCTAAATGATTTTTTTATGAGAGAGAGAATTTGGTAGACATGCACCTGATATTAGCCTGACGCCAAATGACTTCGAAAAGGCGATAAATGACATACTCATGCACTCTGCCCCAGTCCCAGACTCGTGGAACTCCGTGTTCATCAAGAACTGCAAGACGCCTCTATCATGTGCTTTTAACATCCTATGGAGAGGAAGCTTGGACACTGGGGTCGTCCCACAGTTAACTAAAAACAACAGACATAGCCCCACTCCACAAAGGGGACAGTAAAGCAACAACAAAGAACTACAGACCGATAGTGCTAACGTCCCATATCATAAAAAACTTTGAAAGGGTTCTAAGAAGCAAGATCACCACCCATCTAGATACCCATCAGTTACACAACCCAGGGCAACATGGGTTTAGAGCAAGTCTCTCCTGTCTGTCCCAACTACTGGACCACTACGACAAAGTACTGGATGCTCTAGAAGACAAACAGAATGCAGATGTAATATACACAGACTTTGCAAAAGTCTTTGACAAGTGTGACCATGGTGTAATAGCGCAAAAAATGCGTGACAAAGTTATAACAGGAAAAGTCGGTAGATGGATCTATAATTTCCTAACAAATAAAACACAAATAATAGTAGTCAATAGAGTAAAATCTGAGGCGGCTACGGTGAAAAGCTCTGTTCCACAAGGCACAATACTCGCCCCCATCTTGTTCCTCATCCTCATATCGGAGACAGTCAGGGATATAAGCCACAGCGCCGTGTCTTCCTTTGCAGATGACACCCGAATCTGTATGACAGTGTCCTCCATTGAAGACACTGCAAGACTCCAGGCAGACATCAACCAAATCTTTAAATGAGCTGCAGAAAACAATATGAAGTTCTATGATGAGAAATTTCAATTACTCCGATATGGAAAACATGAGGAAATTAAAATTTCATCGGCGTATAAAACAAATTCCAACCACACAATAGAGTGAAAAACTAATGTCAAAGACCTGGGAGTGATCATGCGAGAGGATCTCACCTTCAAGGATCATAGCATGGTATCAATCACATCTGCTAGAAAAATGACAGGATGGATAAAGAGAACCTTCAAAACTAGGGATGCCAAGCCCATGATGACACTCTTCAGGTCGCTTGTTCTATCTAGGCTGGAATATTGCTGCACACTAACAGCACCTTTCAAGGCAGGTGAAATAGCTGACCTAGAAAATGAAAAGAGACCTTTCACGACACGCATAACTGCGATAAACCACCTCAATTACTGGGAACGCTTGAAGTTCCTAAACCTGTACTCCCTAGAACGCAGGAGGGAGAGATACATGATTATATACACCTGGAAAATCCTAGAAGGACTAGTACCAAACTTCCACACGAAAATCACTCACTACGAAAGCAAAAGACTCGGCAGATGGTGCAACATCCCCCCAATGAAAAGCAGGGGTGTCACTAGCACGTTAAGAGACAACACAATAAGTGTCGTTAAGAGACAACACAATAAGTGTCAGGGGCCCAAGACTGTTCAACTGCCTCCCAGCATATATCGGGGATTACCAATAGACCCCTGGCTGTCTTCAAGCAGACACTGGACAGGCACCTAGTCAGTACCTGACCAGCCGGGGCTGTGGTTCGTACGTTGGATCACGTGCGGCCAGCAGTAACAGCCTGGTTGATTAGGCCCTGATCCACCATGAAGCCTGGTCACAGACCGGGCCGCGGGGGCGTTGACCCCCGGAACTCTCTCCAGATATACTCCAGGTATAGCTTTTAAAGGGGTGGACCCGTAAGCTAGCGGAAGGCCTCGGTCAGATAACTGAAGCTCCAGCGAAGGGTCATTATGTAACTAAGACCCGGACCAGGAAACACTTATCCTGTTCTCCTGACAAACCTTACCTAGCCTAACCTAACATAACACAGCCTCATCTGATCGGCTTCAAATTTCCAAAGCGCGTGTACGGTAACTAGAGCAAGATTTTCGGAAAAAGTGGCTTGTGCAGGTGCTCTATGACTAGAGTTGTAGGTGCTATGTCTAAACATCCTCGAATGATTCAAATAACTTACAAAACCCTCTGCTGCTTCACTTCAAATATTCACAAAAAATGCCTCCTAATTCGACAACAGGGAAAAGTGAATTTCAAGTGTGTAGGAGAACATCTGTCAATTGTATGTATAGTGTGGAATTTTTATTCCCATTAAATCATGTTAAATATATTTGAGTCTACTCTTATAAATGATTTCGGTATTTAATGGTTGATGAATTTTACGGCCAGGCTGGATGTTTCCAAGTGTCACCACAGTAGATCCAGTCATTGCCTACATTAGCCTCAGCGTTACGCTCATCACGGTGGCATTATCAAGTAGAATATAGTTACACAGTCGAAGAAAATCTAGTTATGTTTCCCTGTAAACTAAAATAGGCAAGACATGACTGTTGCTTAAATAGTAAGAAAACATACGTTTGGGGTTTACAAAGTTAATAATAATAACAATACCTTACCATACCGTCTTCTGTCAAGTACATCACTCTGTCTCTGCTGTTGCCTGTTTGTGCTCGTAGTTGCTGGGTCTGCTGTTGTTTGACCTTGTTGGGGATGTGAGGGAAGGTATTGTATACTGCTGACGTGAGAGTCGAGGTGACTGGTTGGGGGGGAGTGCGGGGGGAGGGGTGGCGGTTTGCCGAGAGTAAGGTAATAAGTGATAGACGCTGCATTGGTGCAGGGTAAGGGAGGTGAGCTGGGAGACTCACTCATCATTGAGCTCGTCCTCCACATTCATTATCATCAACATTAAGCTCATCCTCCACATTCATTATCATCAACATTAAGCTCATCCTCCACATTCATTATCATCAACATTAAGCTCATCCTCCACATTCATTATCATCAACATTAAGCTCATCCTCCACATTCATTATCATCAACATTAAGCTCATCCTCCACATTCATTATCATCAACATTAAGCTCATCCTCCACATTCATTATCATCAACATTAAGCTCATCTTCCACATTCATTATCATCAACATTAAGCTCATCTTCCACATTCATTATCATCAACATTAAGCTCATCCTCCACATTCATTATCATCAACATTAAGCTCATCCTCCACATTCATTATCATCAACATTAAGCTCATCCTCCACATTCATTATCATCAACATTAAGCTCATCCTCACATTCATTATCATCAACATTAAGCTCATCTTCCACATTCATTATCATCAACATTAAGCTCATCCTCCACATTCATTATCATCAACATTAAGCTCATCCTCCACATTCATTATCATCAACATTAAGCTCATCCTCCACATTCATTATCAACATTAAGCTCATCCTCCACATTCATTATCATCAACATTAAGCTCATCTTCCACATTCATTATCATCAACATTAAGCTCATCTTCCACATTCATTATCATCAACATTAAGCTCATCCTCCACATTCATTATCATCAACATTAAGCTCATCTTCCACATTCATTATCATCAAAATTAAGCTCATCTTCCACATTCATTATCATCAACATTAAGCTCATCTTCCACATTCATTATCATCAACATTAAGCTCATCTTCCACATTCATTATCATCAACATTAAGCTCATCCTCCACATTCATTATCATCAACAAATTAAGCTCATCCTCCACATTCATTATCATCAACATTAAGCTCATCTTCCACATTCATTATCATCAACATTAAGCTCATCTTCCACATTCATTATCATCAACATTAAGCTCATCTTCCACATTCATTATCATCAACATTAAGCTCATCCTCCACATTCATTATCATCAACATTAAGCTCATCCTCCACATTCATTATCATCAACATTAAGCTCATCCTCCACATTCATTATCATCAACATTAAGCTCATCCTCCACATTCATTATCATCAACATTAAGCTCATCCTCCACATTCATTATCATCAACATTAAGCTCATCTTCCACATTCATTATCATCAACATTAAGCTCATCCTCCACATTCATTATCATCAACATTAAGCTCATCCTCCACATTCATTATCATCAACATTAAGCGCATCCTCTACATTCATTATCATCAACATTAAGCTCATCCTCCACATTCATTATCATCAACATTAAGCTCATCCTCCACATTTATTATCATCAACATTAAGCGCATCCTCTACATTTCAACAACACTCATCGCAGAGTGCCGGTACTTTTCACCAAACTCTTGAATACTAAAGCAATTCTGCAAGTTTCACACACATTTTCACATCATCTTCTCCCACGATGCCACCCACAAAAGTCGACTAACATCCGGTACTTGTTTATTATTAGGTGGACAGGGGCTGCCTACCTTTGTTTCCAGTGTTATTGTATTCACTATCCGGTGCACGCAAGGCTGAACTACCATTTGTAGTATCTTAGCCAGCTGTAAGCACTGACCCCTCAAGGAAGGTTCCTTGATGTTGGTGAGGGGCTCTTGATTTAGGGAATTGGATCTGTGCTCCAGTTCCCCGAATTAAGCCTGAATGCCTTCCACATCCCCCCCCCAGGCGCTGTATAATCCTCCGGGTTTAGCGCTTCCCCCTTGATTATAATAATAATAATGTAAGCACTGAGGGCAGAGCTATCTTGTGGTGGTATGCAACCATAGAATGTTGTGGTGGCTCGTTGTATGCTGTGACATTCTGACCTCACAGGGAAGGGTTGGGGGGAATGGTTGACTTGTGGAATAATTATGTCTAAGCAGATTCTCTTAGGTCGACAACTGATTCGCCAATGTGCAGTCACTGTTAATAACGCTTTTATTGTTTGTTAATTGTATCACAAGTTTTTAATGTGTGTAATTGTTTCCTCTTTGAATGAACACAGTAACAGCGAAGCACTGCGGTAGACTTACTGCCTTATAATAGGTAGATTCAATTCACACCCAGCCTTAGATTAGAGCACAAAACAGTATTGTAGGCATGTTGAAAATGTTATAAAAAATATCAACAAGTTGATGATTAAGACACATATGTAACAGCTGGGTACCTTTATTGTTGAGAGTAAGACACATGTGCAACATCTGGGTATCTTTATTGTAGACGTTTCGCCATCCAGTGGCTTTATCAATACAAATTCTAGGACATAACTTGAAGACTGTCTTCAAGTTATGTCCTAGAATTTGTATTGATAAAGCCACTGGATGGCGAAACGTCTACAATAAAGATACCCAGATGTTGCACATGTGTCTTACTCTCATCTTGTCGGTATTATATACCATTCGTACACACCTTTATTGTTGAAACGTTTCGCCTGCACATCAGACTGGCTCTGCATCTGACTGAAGAAGCCTATTGTAGGCCTACTAGACTAGTACTGGAGTACGAACCTTCCAGTACAGTAAGTTTGTAGCTCAGTGTTATTGCTTTCGGCTCATAACCAAAGAACCTGTGTTATATCCTACGACTGGGGAAGTGAACATGCTTCCTTATGTCTATTGCACCTGTTCACCTAGGAGTAAATAGTTACCCACGAGTTATCCGACTGCTGTGAGTGGCATTCTGGATGGTTATAGTGCTGGAGTATTTTAGCATATTGGTCCTCTGGAATAACAAGAGACTTTGTCCTCAGGCTTCAAACCTGCTGTTTTTTAGTGGAAGCTTTATTGGTGCATGTCCTAATTTGCTATACCTTAGTTAGGGCTAAACTTTGAACTCAGCTGATACTATAAAAGATCTTATCTTGTAAATTACAGTTAAATAAGCGTTTTGTTGAATCTGAAAATGGAATCCCAGACATTTCTGACCAAGCTATGCGTTAGCCCTGGAGGAGTTAGTATTATCTGGAGCTGTGAGTATATATTTTTTTAAACAACATTGGGAACTACAGCAGTGTTTCGCTTGGGGCATTATGTCTAGCTCGGAGGGATGGAGGGAGGGATGGAGGGAGGGAGGGAGGGAGGGAGGGAGGGAGGGAGGGAGGGAGGGATGGAGGGATGGAGGGAGGGAGGGAGGGAGGGAGGGAGACGGAATAAGAAGAGATTGTATATGTGCTACCGCAGAAAAAAAAACCTACATCTCCAGATAAACACAGTGTGTAAAAGATACTGTATATTTCACCCTCTGAGATCTTCAGCCGTGAAGATCTCAGGCGGTGATCGAAATATACAGTTTCTTTGTGTCTACATGTGAATTAGCCTCAATCCACTGACAAGTGCCCACTGCACTTTGATGTTTCATCATACACTCTTATGTGTAGAGTGTCTTGATGATTGTCTTGATTTTAGTATTGGAGGGAGTGGAGGTATATAGTTTTGATGTACCTCGGCAGGGGAAACTGTCTAGTTTCCCTGAAGACTTCTACAATTGTTCCATCAATGTTTCTGATATCTTCTGAAAAGATAGTCTGGAATCACGCATGTTGATACAATGTTCTCCTGCCCTTAACTAGGTTTATTTTATACTTTCTTCCACATCTCTCGCTCCACTATGATGTTACGGCAGTGTGCACAATTGTGATCAAGCCCTCAAGTACTTTCTACACATATATTATCATGTTATCTCTCCGCAATGCCAGCGAGTATCTATTTAGGACTTTGAGGCATTCCCAGTAAATGTTTTACTAGCACTTCGCAGGCCATAAATGATCTCTGAATCTGTTACAGCTTTGATCTGTTATCTCTCATGCCCTGAATAGAGCCATCAACACCGAATTGTAGTCCAGACGAAAGAGCACACGCGATTTGGAAGAGTCACAACTGGATTTATTTTACCTTGTCCTGAACGTCCTCATTATCCACCTGGTCGCTGTATAGCCCTTGTGGCTTGGCGCTTCTCTTTGATTATAATAATAATAATAATAATAATAATAATAATAATAATATCCACCTAGTCATTTTCCTGGCTGTCGTGACATTTACTTTATTGTGTTCTCTGAAAGGTCAGACAAAATTTAGTACATTAAGTATTGTGGAAAAATTTGTAGTGTACGCCTACCCAGTTCTATACGACACTTAAATGGTGAGAAAACACCTGTAGTGTAGGTTACTCAATTCTATGTGGAAACTGCATCGTGGGAACACTCCAATGTTCGAGTACTTGATTCTATGTAATAACAGCATCTTGGGAACAGATGCTTGCTATGTTATGTTTCATCACAGCCTCGTGTATGAAACCCATCATAGGATAAGTTCCATACATGAGACTAGGAAGGGATGGTAAAATGAGAGTGGATAAAAGGTAGGGTGTTTACGTGGGGATTTGATGAGTGGAGAGGGTGTGGCCCGTTGTTGTGAGTGGGAGGAGAGTGAAGATTATGGAGCTTACTTGGGGTAATATCAGAGAGAGAGAGAGAGAGAGAGAGAGAGAGAGAGAGAGAGAGAGAAAGAGAGCCAGCCAGTCATTCATGAGTAGTTACCACACCCAGCTGCATCTTTCTCAAGGGGCTCACTTTCTTTCTTTACACAGATTAAATTTTACAGGCCAAGAGCTGTTATCCAAACTCAGATCATATCAAAGTCCAGCCCTATCTAAGATATAATACCACGCCCCAGGATGAGACCCACAACAGTCGAGTAACACCCAGGTACCTACTTACTTGCTGCTAGATGCACAGGGGCAGCAGGTATTAGGGAACATGCAGTTTCCACCCGTTCACACGTTACTCTTCTAAATTGTATCTGAACACGTTCTCCCAGCAACCATATGTTAGCCTATATGTGTTTTGGTCGCTGCGCGATCCCCAATGTAACCTAACCTAATCTAACCTAACCTAACCTAACCTAATCTAACTTAATCTAACCTAACCTTACCTAACCTAATCTAACTTAATCTAACCTAACTTAACCTGAACTAACGTAACCTAACCTAACCTAATGTAACCTAACCTAATATAACTTAATCTAACTTAACCTAATCTAGCCTAACGTAAGTTACGAGGACTTTGCTACAAACTTGTATGATAAATCCGCACATGTTTGTGCAGGTTGAGAGAACAAAACGTCGTTATATACAGAAAATTCATCCTCTTTTTTGTTCTTGAACAATTTATGCAACTCTGTAGTAGCATCTTAATATATTTTGGTATATGAATAAGACAGATGCGCAGGACTTGGGTATTTTTACCACTGAAACGTTTCGCCCATGAAGCAGGGTTACTTCAGTAATTTATTTATTTATTTATTTATTTAGTAATTTAAGCATACAAACAGAGGTACAAAAAATACAGGTAAGAGCAGCATGCCAAAGCCACTTATATGCATAGCATTACGGGCTGGCTTAAAATTAACTTAAGATTAACTAAGCAATGATGAAATCAGTGATAATACATTATTGTAAACAGATAACTATAAAGCACAAATGAGTATTACAAAGACAGGTCATATGGTTGCTTGCATTGCTGTACATTCAGTCGAATGGAGTATTATGTTAGGTAGTGTATTTAAAAAAATAGTGAAGTTAGATTGGGTCCTAGGTTTAATATTTGTGTGATATAATTGTGAGTAACATATAGGATATACAATTTATAAGGTTCAGTTATTCAGTATTTATTTGGTTTTGGGTGAGTAAGTGATCTTTGAGAAGAGACTTGAATTTATAAACGTAGTGTTTCTTTTATATTTACAGGTAATGAATTCCAGATTTTAGGGCCTTTTATGTGCATTGAGTTTTTGCATAGCGTGAGATGGACACGAGGAACATCAAAGAGTGATCTGTGCCTTGTGTTATGGTCATGTGTTCTGTTGAGGTTGGCAAGGAGATGTTTGAGGGGAGGGTTAATATCAGAGTTAAGTGTTCTATGTATGTAATAGGTGCAATAATAAGTATGGATGTTTTGTATGGTGAGTAGGTTGAGTGTTTTGAATATTGGTGGAGTGTGTTGCCTGTAGTGAGAATTTGTTATCATTCTAACTGCAGCCTTTTGTTGGGTAATTAGTGGTCTGAGATGGTTAATTGTTGTTGAGCCCCATGCACAAATTCCATAGGTGAGATAGGGGTAAATAAGAGAGTGATATAGGGCCAGGAGGGCTGACTGTGAACATAGTACCGTATCTTCGATAGTATGCCTACAGTCTTGGAGATTTTCTTAGAAATTTGTTGTATATGTGTATGAAATTGAGTCTATTATCGAGGTGGATTCCTGGGAAATTTTCCCTCTGTTAGCTTTGTGATAGGTGATCCATTTATTGTTATGTTAAGAGGTACATCTGTAGCTCTGTTACCAAACTGAATGAAGTAGGTTTTGTCAATGTTTAGTGTAAGTTTGTTAGTCCTCATCCAGGTAGATATTTTCTGTAATTCGGTGTTTACAGTATTGGCTAGCGTGACTGGGCTCGGGTGGGAGAAGACGTAATGTAGTGTCATCTGCAAAAAGTGTGGGTTTGAGTAATTGCGAAAACATTTGGTAGTCATTTATGTATAGGAGAAAGAGAAGAGGGCCTAGGACACTTCCCTGTGGGACACCAACTGTAATTGGTTGTGCAGAAGAGTTTACCCCATTTGCGTACACATATTGGCTTCTGTTGCTGAGGTAAGACTTGAGGTAGTTGAGGGAGTGCCCTCTTATACCATAGTGGGGACAATTTTACGTGGAGCAAGTCATGGTCAACTGTATCAAAAGCTTTACGTAAGTCAATGAAGATCCCCAGTGGGGCTTCTTTTTTCTCTATTGCAGTGTATATATGTTCTAGCATGTGTATAATAGCATCATTAGTATTTTTATTAGGCCTGAATCCAAATTGGCAGGGGTTGAGTATGTTTTGGGAGATAAGGTAGGAGTAGATTCGTTTATGAATTAATTTTTCGAAGATTTTTGAGAGAGGGTGTAAATTGGATATTGGCCTATAGTTATTCAACTCTGTTTGGTCTCCTCCTTTGTGGATCGGGGTGACCCTTGCTATTTTTTTTTTTTTTTTTATATTTTATTTAAAAGGACACAGTACAAGATATAAATAAATAAAAGAACACAATTATTAACCGTTTGAAAATACAATGACCTACCATTAACCCCATAGCATACCACAAGTGTTACATTCATATTGTATTAAAGAATATACCATCACCGAACAATGAAACGAACAGGATAACACCTGCTCAGAAAAAACATCAACAAATTCTAAACCTACAAATCATGCCTATTATACAGTACAGTAAAACCTCCTTGCACAAAGTACACAGATGATATGATGCAGCATACGAAGGATAAATTATACATTACAATAATTAAACAAAGGCTAACCTAAACCCTACAATAAAATTGCAAAGACATACCACATTAATACTTCCGCAAATAGCAGGAATCTCTTAACATAATAAAGAGCGAGAGAGCTCCAGCACCGAACAAAAAAAATTAGCAAAAACCAAAAACTCAAAAATTTTATGTCTGTGTCCACATAAATCCCCCACAACTCTGTACAATTAAACCCCTTGCACAAAGTGCCCAATAAAAATTATTTAACAAAAAAAAATTTAAAATTATCCGGGAAAAAAAAATTTTTAAAACATTATGAAAAACCAAACCCCTAAAATAAACTTTAACCTTGATAAAACTCAAAATGAAACCCTCAAAAAACATTTGGCCCAAAAACACCCTCAAAAAAAAGACATAACTTTTAATATACGAAAGGGTACAACCCAAACAACTAACATAATCCTAACATAAGGAATAAAAAACCGTCTATTTAAACGGGAAAAAAAAAAACCCTTTACTCCCTTTTTGAAACACTAGTCCATAAATTGCTGATTTTTTTTTTTTTAAATAAAAAACGTCTAAAAGAAAAAATAAAAAACAAATAATTAGCATATAATTATAATTCCTCTTTGGCCCCTAAAGACCCCGCCGCACTTACTTCGTCCCGGGCACAAAACAACCCCCCCCCCCCCAAAATTTCCCTAAAAATCAATTTTTTTTTCCCCCTGGGGCTTTATCAGGGGAATAAAAATTCCTCTTTCACTTCCCGTATCATTTTAAAAAATATTGACATAAAGTTCGTACATTTTTCCTTCCTTTTTTTTTTCCCCCCAATAACACCATTGAAAAAAACCATTTTTACAATCTCAAGAAACCCCATTAAGGCATCCCCAAAATAAAAATTGCCCACCCTAACCAATCCCACACTTTCCATTATAATTCAATATCTTTACATAACATATTAGGTCATAAAAAAGGTGTCATTAAATTGATTAAAAAATTTGACTAAACCAAAGATCATGATTTCATATATAAAACATAAAAAAAAATTTTTCCCACAAAGAAAACTGGCGGGGGACAGCCTTCCAAACATAATTTAAATCCAACATAAAAAGTTAACTTTGTTTTAAAATTTTAAACATCCCCCGGCTCAAAACCCCCCAAAACCCCAAGGGTTCGTCATCAGGGTTTTTAAGGGTTTTTTCCTGTATGCATAAACCTTTAACCAAATTTCCCAAAATTTCCCATTAAACCCCCCTTTCCCCACTCAAACATAACCCCCCCACCTCCCCCCAAACTAAAAAGAAGCCAAAACCCAAAACCCCAAACCCCCCTCATCCCCCGGTAAAACCCAAACCCTTTTTCCCCCCCCGGGGTTAAATGGGGAAAGGGCCCCCCCCACATGGGGATTCCGGAACCCCCGAAAACCTAACACCCACCCCCACCATAACTTCCTATTCCTACACATATTCCATAAAAACCCGCTGAAAACCGCTTTTATACCTCAACCCCCCCCTAACCTCCCTAAAATCCCCCAAAAAACATGTAAATAATCCTCATAACAACATTAAGGCTCAAACCCCACATCACCCGGGCACCCCAGTTACTTTCCAACTTTAAGGGCCCGTGGGAATCCCATTCCCCCCCCCCCCCCAAAAAACCCTATAACTCCACCATCCATAACCTCACCCCCCTCCAAAGAGGGACAAAAAATACCGCTGAAAGGCCGTTTCAAACCCCCCAAAATTTTCCCCAAGCATGAGTCCTCTCTCACAAGACCCATTTTAAATAACAAAACCCTTAAGGCCAAAAATTCCCACCCAAAAACGTTTAAAACAAACTCTCGAAACCCGTTTTGGTTTCTAAGCAACCCAAATTTCCTCCATATTTTATCCATCATATTTTTGGATATACAAAAGTCCCTTAAGACCCCCTTTGCCTCCCAAACGGGGCCCCCCACCATTCTTTTTAAAACCCCTTTTAACGTGGACCCTGTTTTAACAGTAATAAAACCCTCAAACATATCCTCACAATACCCCCAAAAATTTCCCCCCCCCACCACCATTTTCGTGCATCCCCCAAATTCCCCTCCCTACCCTGACTCCCCCCTTTTCCCCCCCCATCCGAATAATTTTTGTTTTAATATATAAACCCCATTACTCATGCCCCAAATTAAACATCAGGCCCAAGACCCCCCCCCCCACTCCCCCCCTCCGTCATAAACCCACTTCCTTCCCAAACCCCTGCCCCCCCCCAAACCCCCCCACACATACCTTAGAACCGCCCCCCCCTTTGGTTTTCTCCCCAATACCTCTGCTCTAAAGGGGAACACCCCCGCCACCCCCACACCAAAACTTTAAACCAAGATTGACCCCCAAAATCTCTGCTGTTAAGGGTTACATCCCTCCCCTTAAGCTCCTATCCCCCCCAAAACCCCCTCCCGGGGAAACAAATTTCCCCGAATTTATCTTCCATTTTCCCCCGGCATTTCCCCCCCTTTAAACCATACCAAAAACCCTTAATTTTCGTCCATACTGCCCAAACCCCAACCCCCCCCCCAAGCCCCCTCCCCCCCCAATCCCCCCAACAAAAAGTCTCATTCTTTAAATTTTAACTCTCAACCCTGCCTTGTCCCCCCAAAAAATCTGAATAATTCCCCAAAAAAAAATTTCCTAGATCTTCCACATGCCTTAAAAAGGGTATACCCTCAAGCCCCAACAAATCCCCCCCCCCCCACCCCCCCTTTAACCCCTTTTTCAAATCAAACCTCACCCCACCCAAAAAAAAATTTTTGGGAACCCAAAAACAAAAATAAATTTGGACACCACCCCCCAAAAACCCCTTTTTCCATCATACGGGTCCCCCCAACTTACCTTTAAACCCTCCCCCTAAAACTCCCCTCATCCCAATTTGCACCCTTCTCACCCCCTTTCCCCCCCTTTCCCCCCAAAACCCCACCTTTTTCCAAAAAAATTTTTTAAAAAATCCCTTTAAACACAACCCATCCCATTAGCCCAACCCCCAAATTTCCAATATTCCCCCTCCGGTGCAGTCCTCAAAAAATCCCTTTTTTAAACAAACCCCCCCCTAAATTTTTTCCCTTCCCAATCCAAAACTTCCCCCCATGAAACCACTGATCCTAAACCTTCTTCAGTCAATTCCCAGAATTTTAGCAAAAATTTTTATAACCTCACACTTAAAGGGATTTTGCTCTTAACATTAAATCCCCTTTCCCACCTTCTTCTTGGGCCCCAACACAACAAACCCTTTTTTTCTGGGTCTTCCCCATCCTCCCACTCTCCCCCATAAAACCACGACTTCCACAAAACCCAAAACCTAAGAAATTCCCCCAATAAACTCTAAAAAAAAACATTGGGTATTCCTTTAAAAGCCCCGTTTTAAACCCAAACTCTTCCCAAAACCCCGCCCCCCCCCCCACCCCCCCCCTCACAAATACTACCCTCCAGCATTTTTTCCTTTTCCCCTTTTCCCCCAATCCCAATATTATTTTTCAAAAAACCCCAAAAACCCCTCCTGAAAAACTTCCTTGTTCCTCCTCCATTTCCCCCCCAAAAACCCAATAATCACAAAAACCCACTAAATCATCTGTATCAGTAAAACCTTGACCCCCACAAAAACCCCCCCCCCCCCCCCTACCCCCCTAATGCGCTATTTTTTATCCCCAA
The DNA here is from genome assembly GCF_026875155.1 of Cherax quadricarinatus. NCBI lineage: Eukaryota > Metazoa > Arthropoda > Malacostraca > Decapoda > Parastacidae > Cherax > Cherax quadricarinatus. Next base: position 108,825,166 of record NC_069402.1, read on the forward strand.
CTGCCTTTCCCAAAATTTTTTCTTGGGACAAAAACCTGAGGGCAAATCACCCTTTTAACACCTACCCCTCAAAATCCTGCCCAAAAACCCTAATCGCTTTAAACCTTTCATTATGTAACCCTTTCCCAAACCTCCTACCCTTTAAAAGCCATCCCCTCCCCCCTCCACATTTTCCCCTTTCCCCCCCCCCCGTCAAAAAACACATTCAGCTGTCCCTCCGGGTATTTTTTTGAAAACCCCATATCTCCCCCGGGGGCCTTTCCTTTTCCACGTACCTAAAAAACCTCCCTTTTTCTGCCCTTTGCCCGCATCCCCCCACCATCAAAGAAATCCTTCCCACACCCCCAAATCCCCTCCCACAATGTCCCCCACCTTTCCCTCAAAAACCTTCATCCCCCTCCTGCAAACCTCAAAATTCAAATTTCCCCAATACCCAGCTATATCAAACAAATCCCAAACCACCCCAAACCCGGCTATCACCCCCCTAATCCCAAAAAAACCCGAAAAACAAAACCCTCCCCACCCCTCCACACCAACCCCCCTGCACACATAATCCTATTTTAACCCCCCCCCCAAAAATTTCCCCACAATAAAGGGGTGTGCTCCCCCCCAATACCCCCCCCTCCCCCACCCCCTTTTACAACCACCTACATCCCCAACCATCCCAAAACCCCAAAACACATCCGGCCCCCCCCCCTCCGTCACTTCCCCAAAACCCAAATCCAAATTCCAATCACCTCCAATTACAGTTAGGGAATAAACCCCCCGCAAAAAATACTTCAAAACATCACGTAAAAAAAAAATCAACTTTAACCCCAAAAATTTTTTTTAAAATGCTGCCAAAATTAAAACCAAAAAAAACATACTCCCCACCCCCCATGCCCATCCCCCTTCCCAACCCCCCCCCCTTTCCCCCCCTCCCCCCCAACCCATGACACGCAAGGGGCGGGTCTCCTTTAAAAGCTACTCTACCCCCTCCTTTTAATTGCAAAAAATTTAATGAAAAAACCTTTTTAAACCCCCAAACTCAATTCACCCCCTAACCTAGGGTTTAATGCCCCTAAAAAAACATAAAACCCATCAAATTTTTCGTAAAAACCACTCAAAACCAAAACCCCTTTTTTTTAAAACCTAAATTTTTAACCCATTACATTTATGTACAAAATTTTAATTTGCAAAAAAGGGGGGGTTTTACCCCTATGCCGCTGAAATCTTCCCCACTTCACCTTTCCATACCTTAAACCTTTTTTTAAAACCCCTTTTTTCCCTTAACCTCCTCCACCCCTTTTGCCCCCCCCACTGATCTTCCCCCTAAAAAACACCCCCCCCCCCCTCCTACCTTTTCCCCCAAAACCCCCCCATGATTTCCCTTCCCCCCTCGCCCGGGGTTTTAAACCTCATCGAGGCCAAAAAGCCCCCCGGGGCCCTTTTTTCCCGGACCCACTCATCAAAAATTCTACTTCCTCCCCATCCTCCATGGACTTTTTCCACCCATTTTTCCAAATTTCCCTATTTTTTACCTCAACCCCACCTGTTTCCTCTCTAAACCCCCCCCCTTTGTACCACTTGACCCCACAACCATCCTCCCCCCCCCGGGTTCCCCAAAGAACCCCTTTCAGCACCGAAACCCAGCAACTTCTCCGGGGAAAGACACTTCCCCCCTTCCCCCTCCCTCGGGCGATGGGGCCCCTCCCCTGCCACCTCGGGGATGGAAAACCACGGGTACCGCCCGCGTATTTCCCCCGTTCTAACCTTTTTCACTCCATCCGACCACTCCGTAAAACGGGTTCCCCCCCTCCCCCCCAAACCTCACATAAACCTCACATGGCCCTCTGCCCCCTCCAACGAAACCGGGAGCCCGGTGGCCTTCTGGGACAGTGCCCCTGCCATTATCAAAAGCCCCAAATCGACGGGTCTTTCCCCTGGCCGGAAATGTACAAAAACCTGCGTCCTGGACCCCCCAACATGACTAGGAGGAAATAGGCCTAGCCCCGCATTTTTGAGGGTAAAAAAAGAGCCCTCAGTCGTCCCTTATATCCCCCTTCTGTCCATACTCCCCCCCGTTGGGCCCAATAAATTTTCCGTAGTTGTTGAATAACCCCCTGTATACTATTCCCGTCCCTCGGAAAAGGGAAAATTCCCCACCCTTTCACCCCACTATAGTACCTATACGTCATTCCTTTAAAGCCCTCCACCCCGCCAGTTCCAAACCCTCACCTTCCTCTCCTAAACCTTCAACAATCTTCCGTAAGACGCCGTAAAAAAATTCCCTTTTTGGAAAAAACTCTGGCATCCCATTCAAAAGGGAAAAAAAACCATAAAACTTCCTCGTTGGGGACCAAACCCAATTTGGCTTTCCCCGATGATAGCAATACAATGTATGCTTTGGTTTCTCCATTTAAACCTGCCCCTTTCCAACTTTTACCAAAAAGTGTTAATTTCCTTTTCCCACTCGGTTCCCCCATTTTGGGCCCTTTTAGTTCAAAGGTTTACCACCAAGGGCAGTGTACTTAAAAGGGGTGCGTCCCTCTCCCCGGAGGGCGGAGAACGAATGCCTTTTTTCTATTTTGAAACTTAGGGAAAAGGGGGAGGAAATTTAATGGATTTTTTTAAAGTGTTTTTAATGAAATTTCTGATAGTACTTTTTGACGCTTTTTTTGGGAAAATAAAGGGTGGTAAAAGGGATTTAAATCTCCTGCCCTTTTTTTCAAATGGGGTTTATAAAAAGGGGGACTTCTTTTGGGGTTTAAACTTACTAAGGGAAAGTGTGTTGGAATTTTCCATGAAAGGTTTGTCATTTGGGGGGTTCCGCGCTTTTGGGTTTTTATTTAAGGTTTTGACCATAGTGGAGAAAAATCATTGATCTGTTTCTGTTTTTCCCTTGGGATTGGGGTTTTATCGGGTTTTGCTAAAATTTTAAATTTTTGCTTCGTGATATCTTTTTTTTCCCCCAAAATTTCTGGGTAGGGGCTTCCCCGGTCTTTTTTTTAAAACCCCCACCGAATTTTGGGTAATCTGTTTTTCATAAAACAATTTTTTTTGGCCCTTTTTACAGCTGGTTAGGGTTGACCCAGTAACGTTTTTTTTTGGTCTCTGGTTTTTGTGAAAAACCCCTTCTGTTCCCGTTTTTCATATCGTTTTTTTTATTTTTTTGGATTTTGGGAAAAATGGGGGGGTTTTAGCCAGGGGCCTTTCACTCTTTTTAGGGTGCATCTGTTTTATTTTTTTTTAGGCAATGCTTGTTAAAAAGGTTGGTCTTTTTTAGAAAATTATTTAAAAAAATTCGTCAATATCGAAAAAATTTCTAAACCAGTTGCCAGTTTAATGGTTTTTTTTACTGCTGTTGTAATTAATTTAAAGGCTGCCCATTTGAAATCGGAAGGGGGACTTTAGTAGGTCTTGGGGTATTTACCAAATTGTTATGAGGGGAAGGGAGGGTATGGTCTGGGTATTATCTGTAAAATTTTCCTGATTTTAAAGGGGATATGGTGTTGGTCCAGATGTGGTCAAGTAGGGAAACACTAGTCTCTGTAACTCTTGTAGGTTTTGTTACTGTTGGTAGCAACATGCAGTTACTCATTGTGTTTGTGAATTCAGTAACGTGTGGGTCCTGGTCTTGCAGGAGATTTATATTGAAGTCACCTGAGAGTAGTAAGTGATCTTTGTTCTTGTGTGCATCAGTTATCATACTTCCTAGATTTTGACTAAATTGGCTAATGTTTGACTGTGGTACTCTGTAGATGTTTATCACTGTGAGAGGTTTTTGTAGGTATTTGGATTTGAATTTAGCTATTATATATTCCCCATGTTCATCCCTTGTGCAAGTATTAGTGATACATTCTAGTTGGACTGAGTAGTATATGGCTGTGCCACCCCTTTGTTGGTCTGGCCTACAGTTGTGTATGGCTGTGTAACCAGGAATGGCATAGACATCTGTAGTATCAGGCTTTAGCCAGGTTTCAGTTAGTGTAATGATGGACAGATTGGCATGCAAGGAATTTAGTAATGCTAGGAGGTCATCATAATGCTTGCTTAAAGATCTGATATTGTAGTTAAAGATAGTTATGTTGTTGTTGGCACTGAGAAGTGCCTTTGATTGTTCTGCAGTGTAGTAATTACAGTAACTGTTTGGTTCATTTAAGTCATTAAATAAGAGGTTGGTATCAGGATCAATGCTTGTAATCATAAGATTTGTAGAATAAAGTAGAATAAATGTCAGTAAGATACTGAAGAAGTGAAGATTTTGAGGTATTCAGTCAGTCAGTCTTGATATAAATAATGTAAAGTGTTCGGTCTTTAACCTTGATCAGTCTGAACTAAAGGCATATGGATGGAGCTACAACCAGGTAGTTGGAGATGACGTCACATGAGGAGGGGCCCACTACCAGGCCTACTGGCCCTTGTTAGGCAAGTCCGTCTCAATGCTAACCCTTCTCAAAACATACCAATCAACTGTACAACAATAGAGTTACAGATGTGCTGTGTAGCAAGCTAGCGAGGTGCTGCCGTGTCAGAGGAGTCTCATCACAGTAATGATATACCTGGAGAGGGTTTC
>NC_069402.1:108834720-108844720 GCF_026875155.1 Cherax quadricarinatus
GAGGTGTCAGAGTGGGCACCTGTGACCAGCGGGGTCCCACAGGGGTCAGTCCTAGGACCAGTGATGTTTCTGGTATTTGTGAACGACATGACGGAAGGAATAAACTCCGAGGTGTCCCTGTTTGCAGATGACGTGAAGTTGATGAGAAGAGTTCAGTCGATCGAAGACCAGGCAGAACTACAAAGGGATCTGGATAGGCTGCAGACCTGGTCCAGCAACTGGCTCCTGGAGTTCAATCCCACCAAGTGCAAAGTCACGAGGATTGGGAAAGGGCAAAGAAGACCGCAGACGGAGTACAGTCTAGGGGGCCAGAGACTACAAACATCACTCAAGGAAAAAGATCTTGGGGTGAGTATAACACCAGGCACATCTCCTGAAGCGCACATCAACCAAATAACTGCTGCAGTATATGGGCGCCTAGCAAACCTCAGAACAGCATTCCGACATCTTAATAAGGAATCGTTCAGGACCCTGTACACCGTGTATGTTAGGCCCATATTGGAGTATGCGGCACCAGTTTGGAACCCACACCTAGCCAAGCATGTAAAGAAACTAGAGAAAGTGCAAAGGTTTGCAACAAGACTAGTCCCAGAGTTAAGAGGTATGTCCTATGATGAGAGGTTAAGGGAAATCAACCTGACGACACTGGAGGACAGGAGAGATAGGGGGGGACATGATAACGACTTACAAAATACTGAGAGGAATTGACAAGGTGGACAAAGACAGGATGTTCCAGAGACTGGACACAGTAACAAGGGGACACAGTTGGAAGCTGAAGACACAGATGAATCAAAGGGATGTTAGGAAGTATTTCTTCAGCCACAGAGTAGTCAGGAAGTGGAATAGTTTGGGAAGCGATGTAGTGGAGGCAGGATCTATACATAGCTTTAAGCAGAGGTACGATAAAGCTCATGGTTCAGGGAGAGTGACCTAGTAGCGACCAGTGAAGAGGCGGGGCCAGGAGCTTGGACTCGACCCCTGCAACCTCAACTAGGTGAGTACGCAGGCACACACACACGCATACACACACACACACACACACACACACACACACACACACACACACACACACACACACACACACACACACACACACACACGCACACACGCAATATGGTCATAGTATCTTGTTAATAAGAGGTTTCAAGATTTCAGTGTAATTATTTAGGAGTTTATGTTTATTGTAGTAAAGCTGCACTGTGGTACATAATGGCTTTAGCATACTAAATAATTTACATTCATAAACTTATAGTTCACTGCTTTTGTTAAATAGCACATTATATTTAAATTTTAAAAGAATGCAAGTGATAGAAATAAAGTCCAGGAACTTTACTCTAGTTTGTAATTTAGTTAGTTAAAGATTAGCCGGTATTCTCCCGGCCCGGGCCTTTTCCAAGTGGTGGCCCGGCCTTGGCTCCCTCTTTAGGGAGTGTCTGAGACCTAAGTCTCCCATGGGAGGAGGCACAAGTACCTCCTCATCTTTGGGACCAACTGTCCCCAGGCCTAGCCACAAGCTAGGCCTCTCTGGTCTGTCATCCCCACCACAAGGGGGCAAATGGGAATGACAGTCTTATGAGCTAAAGGCTCGGGCTCAGGCACCTACCCTACCCTAGAAGGGTTAGGCATGGTGTCGATCAATTGCCTAGATTTGTCTGGCAAAATACAGTGGTACTAAGAATTTCGAACAGCTCCCAGCTCAAACAATTATGTAAATGTATTTTTATAAGTGCTTTTGTAAGTGTATTTTTGGGGGTCTGAAATGGGCTAATCTAATTTACATTATTCCTTATGGGAACAAATTCATTTGGTATGGGCACTCGAACAGCCTTCTGGAACGAATTAAGTTCGTAACTCGAGGTACCACTGTATCTGTTGTAAGTATTCAAATTAATTATATATACATTTTACCAGGGTAAACTTTTATGATGGTGATGACTAATTATTTGAAAAAAAAAAAAAAAAAAAAATGTGTGGAGTATATTTGGTTTTTGTTTTCCAATATGCCCAAAACTGTTTCATAGTGATCTAGCACTTAAGAGGCAGGAACAAATTTGCTATAAACTCATATTTTACCCAAGGTAGGTTCCTTGATATTCATGAGGGCTTTGATTCAAGAAATGCGTCTTGTCCTCGCCTTTCATTGATTGAATGTGATTGCCTTCTCTAAGTGCTGAATGTTCCCTCTGGGTTCAGCACTTTCCCCTTAATATTATAATAGGCCAAACCCATGTTGTTCAAGGCTTTATAACTGTTTTGATATACACATGTATTTAATATAATTTAATAATCCATTTTAGCAGTGCAGGGGTGGGTGTAAGGTAGGATGAACAGATGTCAATAAACAGACTTCCATGCAGGTTGGTGTACCTGGATGTGTACTATATGATTTTTGCTCATTGCTCATCACTCAGTTCCTTCTTTTCATCACTATTTCATCTCTGAATATTTATCATGGCATTCAGATGAAGTGTGAAAGTTAAGACACATGTGCAACATCTGGATATCTTTATTGTAGTAGACGTTTCGCCATCCAGTGGCTTTATCAATACAGATTCTAGGACATAATAGGAAGACAGTAGAACTATATACAAAAGATGAGGTAATCAGTCCCTCGGCCTTGGAGTTAGTGTTCACAGCATCGTGGTGGAGGAGAATCTGGAGCAAAGACAACGAACGAACGAACGAAAGTTCAGGTAAGATCCCAAAATGGGATGAGCGGGGAAGACGGGACAGACGAAGAAGAGTGCTGGAGAGGAGTGTTCTTAGTTGTAGAAATAGAGCCAGGGCTTAACCCAACAGCTAAGTCGATCGTGGGACAGACATTGAGAACACACATAGCAGGCTCTTCTGTTGCGACTCCGTTGGGTGAGTGGGGAAGTGTGGACAGACGATGAACAGTCGTGAGAGGAAGGTCTTGAGTTGTAGATGAAAGAGCCAGGGCTAAACCCAGCTGCGTGGCACTGCGAGGCTGTGTAGAGAGGGCATATTGAGGACATAGAGGAGAGAGCAGACTGCAGACAGTGCTCGCCTACTGATATGCTTCAGGCTGAGGTGAAGAGCTGGTTTGGACGTCAGGTGTTGGGAAGGGTGTTGCGTGGTTTGGCTACACTTCGCTGGTGATGGAGCCACTCTGAGTCTTTTGAAGTCTCTCTTGGACATGTGGAATAGTTGCATTCTGAGGTTAGAGCAGTTCAGATTCGCCACAAGGTAAGATAGTGCGTTTTCAAAAGGAATTTGGTGAGGTTTGGTGCAGGTGTACTTAACAGCTCCTTCTTTCATTAAGTGGAGCATATCAGCTGCGCTCATTTCGGTTGGGAGGTTGGGGGTGGTGTAGAAGGTTAGGGGACCCATTAAAGGCTTGGCTTAGGTAACGGTTGCGTGTGGGTTTCTTCTTCGACTACTACTTCGTCGTTGCCCGAGGGTTGTTCATAATGTTCTGGTACTATTTCGTCTTCTGTGACTGTGTTGAGAGGAGGCAGGGAGTGTTGGTCGGTCGTGATTTGTTGGGCTGGTGGCGGGTGGTGAGAGGTGGCAGTAGACGGTGGTGTTGGTTCTGGAGTAGAGTCTTGGTCAGAGATACGAGTAGGACCAGGGGTTGAGGTGAAGTTAACAATGTCTGGAATTAGCTTGAGGGAGGTCTTGTGATGGTGGCGAGTCTGGAAAGTTGAAGTTTGGCATGTTGTTTAGGCGAAACAGTTCATTGATTGTTGTGTTGAATGAGCCAGGGTTTGCAGCATTAGTAAGGTGTGCATACATCATACAGTATAGCACCTTGGATGGAGCAGCGTCAGGAAGAGCAGAGAGGGACAGGCTGGGTGGAGACGATTGTTGTGTAGCTTGAAGGAGTTCGGTGGTATCTGATTGAATTTTTGCAATGGCGGCGTATGTTGGCGATTTAGGGTTGTTCTTCTTGGTTTCTTCAATGATTTTCTTAGACAGGACTTCTTTACGTAGAGGGCATTTTGCTGCAAGGGTGTGGTGAGTACCCTTGCAGTTGAGGCAGGTAGGAGAGGTAGTGGTAGTTGAACATTCCTTGAAGTCATGGCCGTCTTTACCGCAGTTTGTGCAGTACTTCTTCCCTTTCAGAGGACAGTCAGGCGTTGAGTGGTGATAGGAGTAGCAGGTCCAGCATGGCGAGATGTGGGCGAAACGTTCGGGTTCTATGTGACTTGGAGGGATATGATAGTAGGAGATAGCTAGGCCGTCAGACATTGCTCTAGTAGCCATCTCGATGTTGGAGAAGGTTAGCTTGATCATTGTAGAGGCGTTGGGGATTTTGGTGATAAGTTCTATCGACGCCCAGGTATTTTGTTCCTCGATAGAGGTCTTGAGATCCTCAGTCGATAAAGAAGTGACGAGTTTGTCCAGCCGTTTGACGAAAACGGAACGTTTCGCCAGCAAAAAAGGTGAAGGGGAGATGGTGAACTGTCGGTCTCTGAGGGTTTTCATAGAAGTGTCGGCTATCAGCTTTGTGGCTTCATAATCGTCAGTACAGAAGACGATGAATGAGTCTTTCGTCGAGTGGATGGCTGTAAATTTAACTTGTAGGCAAGTCTTCACAGCGGCAGCAAGGGAAAGTTTAGTAGAGTCGTTTATTACTCCACTGTTGGGTTTGATTCTTACACGGTTTGCAAGCATCATGGAGTAAGCCAGGCGCTGGTACGATGACTATAGGTTCCCCTCCCCGACGGGGATCGAAGGAACACTTCTTGAGGTGAGAAGCGACTTTGTCTTACGATGATGTGTTTGGAGAGTGAAGTTGAGCAAAGACAAGAAGACTGGCGGTTTATATAGGCGTCAGTGGATAGGGACGGGCAGCAGACGAGGGCAAAGTTACTGGTAGGCGGGATTCCCCAGTGGAAGTAGGTCCTTCCCAAAGAGATGGGTTAGTTGCAGCAGCCGTGAAGGTCTTGTAGATGTCCTCTGAACCAAGATTCCATGATGTTGCAGTGTCTGACAAGTTGTGCAAGAAAGGTATAAAATACCGACAATATGAAAGTTAAGACACATGTGCAACATCTGGATATCTTTATTGTAGTAGACGTTTCGCCATCCAGTGGCTTTATCAATACAGATTCTAGGACATAATAGGAAGACAGTAGAACTATATACAAAAGATGAGGTAATCAGTCCCTCGGCCTTGGAGTTAGTGTTCACAGCATCGTGGTGGAGGAGAATCTGGAGCAAAGACAAGAAGACTGGCGGTTTATATAGGCGTCAGTGGATAGGGACGGGCAGCAGACGAGGGCAAAGTCACTGGTAGGCGGGATTCCCCAGTGGAAGTAGGTCCTTCCCAAAGAGATGGGTTAGTTGCAGCAGCCGTGAAGGTCTTGTAGATGTCCTCTGAACCAAGATTCCATGATGTTGCAGTGTCTGACAAGTGTCTTAACTTTCATATTGTCGGTATTTTATACCTTTCTTGCACATTCAGATGAAGTGCAGGTGATGCTGGTGAAGCATACTGGAAACTGTGCCTATATAAAAAAAAAATTAGAGGTAATCAAGATGAAGGGTGGTGCACATGTCATGCTGACGACACTAATGTTTGGTGTTAGAGAATCAACGATTCACTCAATTTTAGACAATGAGATAAAGATAAAGGTTTTGGCAGCGAGTAATCCTCACTGTGACAGTGTAAAGAATGAGGAATAGGTTGATATAGTTAAATAAAACTAAGTTTACTAACTGTGTGGATTGAAAAAAAAAAAACATTCCACTCGATAATTTTTTATATTAGGGGAAAAAGCCCTATCATACTATAAAACAGTATGTGAGGAGGAAGGATAGCCAGTAAATAGTGCACATTTAGTTCTGGATGGTTTTAACCACTTGAGAATGTGCAGTGGGTTGTATAAAGAACAGCAGGGTAAAACAAACCAGTGGTGTATCACATAATACCAGTCAAAAGCAGAAAGACTATACCTGGAGCATACCTGGAGAGGGTTTTGGGGCTCCGCACCCCTGTGGCCCAGTTCGTGATTAGGTCTCGGCTATAGACACAAGAAGGGTACACTGTGTCGACATTTGTGACACAAGACTATTCACCCTGCTACCAGCCGATATCAAGTGGAAACTGGATCATTACCTTTGCCAGGTAACAGTTTTAAGCAGGCTCTTATGGTAATGTGGTCCATTGAGCTGCTAACAGCAACAGCCTGTTAGAACATGCATCCAGTAAAGAAGCTTGGCTAAAGGCTGTGCTGGTAGGTTAGAAAAGTTCTTGAAATTGGTCATAGGTTTATCATACGCATCATATTTCAGTAAGATCACGATTTAGTTCTTCCCCTTTTGCTTATTTTGTTTAATGCACACAACTTGGGCTACCCATGGCAGGTGTGTGTGTGAATCTGAACTTTCGTTGTGATCTAAGTTTGATGTAGAGTGAAAGAAAGAGTAAGAGTTAGTGAGGGAGAGTGAAAGTGAGTGAGGGAGAGAGAGAGGGGGGAGAGAGGAAGAGTGAGAGAGGGGGGAGAGAGGAAGAGTGAGAGAGGGGGGAGAGGAAGAGTGAGAGGGAGGGAGAGGAAGAGTGAGAGGGAGTGTGTGTGGGGGGGGGTGGATATGGGTGTGTGGGGGTGATTGGAGAGAGAGAGAGACACACACAGACACACACACACAGACACACACACACAGACACACACACTGGAGGACAGGAGAGATAGGGGGGACATGATAACGACTTACAAAATACTGAGAGGAATTGACAAGGTGGACAAAGACAGGATGTTCCAGAGACTGGGACACAGCAACACGGGGACACAGTTGGAAGCTGAAGACACAGATGAATGAAAGGGATGTTAGGAAGTAATTCTTCAACCACAGAGTAGTCAGGAAGTGGAATAGTTTGGGAAGCGATGTAGTGGAGGCGGGACCCATACATAGCTTTAAGCAGGGGTACGTAAAGCTCGGGTTTTGGGAAGGGACCGTAGCACATGAAGAGGCGGGGGGGAGTTTGGGACTCGACCCTGAAAACCCTCAACTGGGTTTGAGTACAACTGGGTGAGTACAGACACACACCCACACACACACACACACCACCCCACACACCACACACACACACACACCCCCCCAAAAAAAAACCAACTCACACCACACCACATCACACACACACACCACACTCACACACACACACACACACACACATCACACACACTCACACTCACTCACATCACTCACCTCACCTCACACTCCCCACACACTCACGCACACACACACACACACAACACACACACACACTCACACCCCCCAACCACACCCTCACCCCCACACACACACACACACACCCAAAACCACACACCACACACACACACACCACACACACCACACATCTCAACACTCACACACACTCACACACACTCACACATCCCCCAAACCCCCCACACTCACCACTCACACACTCCAATCACACTCCAAAATCACACACTCACACACTCACACACCACACACACACACACCACACACACACACACACCACACAACACCCCCCACACCCACCCCTCACCACACATCAAATACAACGGGTAGTTCCAACCACATGTGCCTGGGAAAAAGGGTAAAACACACACCAACACACACACACACCACAACACACACACACACTCAAATACAACGGGCCCTAGTGTTAAACCCGACATGTGCCTAGGACAAAATGGTAAATAACACACACACACCACACACACACACACAACACACACACACACACAACACACACAAAACCACACACCACACACACACCTCACACACACTCACACACCTCACATCACACTCACACACCACACCACACAACACACACACTCACACACACACACTCCCACACCAACACACACAAAACTCACACACACCACCAACTCCAACCACTCAACACTCAACACACACACACTACACACTCCACACTCACACACTTCACACACTCACACCCCCCCCCCCCCCCCCCCACACCTCACACACACCACACACACACACACACCACACACTCACATACACCACCACACCACCCCAACACACACACAACACAACACCCACACACACACACACACACACACACACACCACACAAACGGCACCATTTTGGGAAAACCCACACCTACCAAGACGAAAAGAAACTAGGAAAGTGCAAAGGTTTGCAACAAGACTAGTCCCAGACTAAGAGGAAATGTCCTACGAGGAGAGGTTAAGGGAAATCAACCTGACGACACTGGAGGACAGGAGAGATAGGGGGGACATGATAACGACATACAAAATACTGAGGGGAATTGACAAGGTGGACAAAGACAGGATGTTCCAGAGATTGGACACAGTAACAAGGGGACACAGTTGGAAGCTAAAGACACAGATGAATCACAGGGATGTTAGGAAGTATTTCTTCAGCCACAGAGTAGTCGTAAGTGGAATAGTTTGGGAAGCGATGTAGTGGAGGCAGGATCCATACATAGCTTTAAGCAGAGGTATGATAAAGCTCACGGCTCGGGGAGAGTGACCTAGTAGCGTCAGTGAAGAGGCGGGGCCAGGAGCTCGGACTCGACCCCCGCAACCTCAACTAGGGGGAGTGAGTACAACTAGGTGAGTACACTCACACATACACCACACACCTCAAATACAACAGGCCTGTGTCTACCGACATGTGCCTAGGACAAAATGGTAATAACTAACACCACACACACACACACACACTCAAAACAACAGGCCTAGTGTCTAACCCACATGTGCCTAGGACAAAAAAGGTAACTAACACTTTAAATACAAAAGGCCTAGTGTCTAACCGACATGTGCCTAGGACAAAATGGTAACTAACTCACTCACTCACACACACACACACACACACACACACACACACACACACACACACACACACACACACACACACACACACACACACACACTCAAATACAACAGGCCTAGTGTCTAACCGACATGTGCCTAGGACAAAATGGTAACTAACTAACTAACACACACACACCCTCTTCACTGGTCGCTGCTGGGTCACTCTTCCTGTTCCATGCGCTTTATCATACCTCTTCTTAGAGCTATGTATGGATCCTGCCTCCACTACATGACTTCCCAGACTATTCCACTTCCTGACAGCTCTGTGACTGAAGAAATGTGTGTGTGTAGGAGCGGCGGACCACTGTGCAGCTGCGCACCCGAGTTGGTGTCGACCTGAGTCGTAAAATTAGGTTTGCGGGAGTCTTGTGTTTAGACTTAAATGACCCCGACCAAATTTGACATCGAGACTGAGGAAGTAAGTTTATTCAGGTATACACAAATACAGTTACATAGAATTATACATAGCAGCATATGTGTAGAGAACCTGGGATAACCCAAAAACAGTCAGTGACTTATTTCCATTGGGGTCCTTTTACCTTATTATAATATAAAGGTTATAATATTTTCTTATTATTCTACAATGAAGATAACATCTTATTATCATACTAAAAAGACTATCTACTACACCAAGGTTATTAAGACTATCTACAATACGAGGGTCATTACTAGGAATAAGGTAAAATTTACACGTATGTTTGCTAAAAAATAGAAAATCATTCCCCTCCCTTTCTGAAGCTACATTCATCAGACACCTTTTGGCACTCTTCTTGAACTGGTTCACGCTATGACTGGCTTTGACATGTGCAGGCAGTCTGTTCCATTCCTTTATTGTTGTACAATAAAAGGTGTTTGAAGCCTGGCCACTGACTGTGGGTACTACAAAGTTGTGCGCTCTCCCCCTAGTACTATGATTGCTTTGGTTCCCAACTTGACAAAAATTTACAGCAAGATATTCTGGACACTGTTTGTGAGCAATTTTATAAACATGATTAAGCTTCAGTTGTTTTACTCTGTCTTCAACATTCAGCATATCCAGCTGCTGTAATTCATCCTGGCCTACATGTTCTCTTGGTCCCAGCCCCAGGATGAATCTTACGATTTTGTTTTGGGTGATTTGCAGTCTATCTTTCAGTTTTTTTTTGTCAAGGCAGAGTACCATGAAGAGCAAGCGTAATCCATAT